>WAAB01017160.1:22693-46937 GCA_013389865.1 Piaya cayana | reverse complement strand
TGATTCTATGATTCTATGAAATAAAAGCTAAGACTGTAAGTATTTTGGCTCTACCTATGTCACTGCAATTGTGGTTAAAGGGCATTAAGATCCCAGATGAGCCTTGATCCACCTGTTTAAGAAAGTCTCAGTGGAAAAAGTTGGTCACTCAGCAGAACTGTATTGGAATCAGACAGCACAAATCTTAGCAATGTATTACTGAAAGCTTTGTCTCAGACTTATGGTTTTCAGTATATTCTGCTCCTGGTTACAATCTTTCAACCAATTTCTATTCCAAGCAAGTTTGAATTACTGCAGCCTGAATTATAAAAGATAAATTAAGAATACTTGATTAAAATCAGTGAATCATTGTACACTGACAAATTGTTTCCATATTCTGTGAACAGTGTGGATAGAAAAAAAATTATTTCATTTGAAAGACATCAGGATTGAGAAACAATTTAGTGAATATTTGACCAAAATACCTTTTTAAAATATTCTATTATAAGATGTATCCAATTCTGTAATAGAATCCAAATACATTTCATTCTGTAAGGGTCATCTGTTGCCTCTCCTATGAATATGTCAAACAATTCCATTACTTTTTCAAGACACTTCATTGTTTATTTCACTTCAATTTATCATTTTACATCATAGTTTATTTTATCCCTTAATAGTAGTTCCATTTTTCTAATATATAGCTCATTCCCTCATTTCCTCTGTTTTTTTTTTAATAAAGGAAAAACTTGATCTTTAGAGGAGCTCTCAAGTTTTGAACAGTTATCTAAAAAGACCATCAGTAAAGAAACATTTTATCTTTGATAGTCAACTGTATACTGGTTTGATTTTATTGACAGGTATATTTTGCAATGCCTTGGTTTTTTTTATTATCAAAGATTACATCTATACATTTTCAATAGAAAAAAATGTGTCAGTGAGATATGGAGATGCAGTTAAATTGTGATTTTTTTCTCAGTTTCAGTTAGATATAACAGCAAACTGCTATTTAGATAGGTTTTAGCCACTCTATTGTATTTTCAGAACCCTGAGGGGTTTATTTGGTAGGGATCTGGTGACACGAAGTCAGGGATAATGATGTAATTTTCTGTCATCATGTAGTTTTTCTTTGTGTTACATTCCTACTACTTATTTCACTCTTCCCACCCTCCACCTCCCCACCCCTCTGGAGAAACTGTGTCCTGAAAAGTTGTCCTACTGTTAAGATGAAAAGAAATAACTGAAAAATCCTGCACTCAACTTTTTTTCCCATTTCACTTTAACTCATTACATATTTTAATTCCATTGAAATTTCTATCCTTAAGCAAAGTCCTCCTAGAGCAATTCTTGAAGCAATTTCTCTCTATGTCATCTCTTAGTAGCTAAAGAATATTTACATTGATTTTTTTATGATCACTCAGTTCTTTGAATGCTTATATTAGTGAAAATATGTAGACACGTACTTATGTGTCTGAATTTTATTCTTTTTTTTCAGAAGAGAAAAGATAATTCTCTACATTTAATTTAAAAAAAAATTACTCAGGGAATCAAATATTTAGGCCAAGGCCTATATATTCACCTGAGATATCTGATCATTAAAACCCAGTCCATAGAATTTCAACTAGTATGCATATAATTTTTGTTAAAATTTGTTTCTGTTATAATTATTTGAAATATCTTTTCCTTTTTTGTGGTCTTTTTCATAGACTTTTAAATTCTTCATAGACTTTCAAAATGTATTCAGCTTAATTTGCCATATCATCTGAAACTTCCTAAGTTTCATGTTGCGTAATCACTTCTCACTATATTCTTAAAGGCAATAAGAATTAAAGTGAAATATTTTTTTAATCTTGAAAAGCAGATAAGATGTTACACAGAGTTCTTGCTTTTTGTTTAGTTTTCAGTTAAGAAAGGTATGGAAACAATTTGTTACATTTTAGTATGCTATTTAAGAAGGAGAATGAAGGAAAAACAGGTATAAAAATAGTTCAGGACATATAACTCTTGAAACTATATAAAAAAGATATGGATACTTTCTTAGTAAAATTGTATCATGTTTGTAAGGCTTCTGACATGAAAATATAAGTGGAAGGGTAAGTAAATGATGACAGTTATGAAGAAGTAAATAGAAAAAGAATCATCACAATATTTTATACAATCATTTAAATCACTGTTGATCTGAAGGACAGATCATATTGATGGTGAAGGAAATGAAACAGTACTTGGCTGACATTAATTCCTGAAAACAATATAACTGCGCAACTATATTTCTAGGGAGAACTACCTTTATTTGGCTGTTTTAAATCTTTTTTAACTCATACATATGAAATAATATCTTTTCCTAGGTGTGTATTTAGGTTTAGTTTGACTCATTCCTTGGTCAGGTTATGCAAAAGACTGATTACTAGTATTATTGTGGTATCCTAATTTAGTGCAGTACTTTAGAAAAGTTCTAGAAATTGAGTCATAGACTTTACAAGCTATTAAGAATGTAAGAAAAGGGAAAATAAAAAAGGAGCATATAAAGAACCTTGACTCAAGTAGTAAGTATTTTACCTCTGTGGAAAACAAAGCAAAAAAACCCACCCCTAACCAGTAGTCTTAGTAAAATTACCAAATGCATACATCTCTGTTGAATTCAACAGAACTCTACTAACTTGCATCAGCTAATCACTATGTAATTTCTTCTTTTGCCACACTTTATATACTTTAGAGTAGACTTGTTTGATCTGTGAATTGCTGTTCTGTAGCTAAAGTATATAACTTTGAAACTGAATTTGTAAAGAGTGGCTGGAGGCAGTACTTTTTCAGTGCATCTATTTGCCATCATGCACATCAGGGTAGAAAGAAATGAGTGGTCAGCAGAGGTTCTCAAATAGATAACGACAAAGAGGGAGCTTGACGGGGAGGTATTTGGGTTTAATTTTGGGTTGGTGCTTTTTGTTTCTTTGTTTATTTTAATAAGCATATCCACTGTTTCCAGTCCTGACATAAAAAAATCTCAGTTCAATGGAATTTATTTAGACCACTGTACAGGTAGATGTAGGCTTCCTTATAATTGTCTCTTTCACAAGATGTAATATGCAGTGCATAAGTAATAGTTTTTTTAAAGAAGATTTTTAGTGCATCCCTTCTTCTGTTGTCACAAGCCTTTTGAGAAAAAACGTTGTAGAGGTTAAACCAAAGAGGTCAAATCATTTTAATGTACCTGCATACAGGTATGGGTAGCTGAAGATATGTAATAATTGTATGTGTGTAAGGTATCTGTTAGAAAGGAGTGAATGTTTGTCAAGCAGAGATATTAAAGGGAGACCAGAAAGGGTATTAAAAATTAGGTTTTCACCTGGAATTGTGCTTTTAAAGGCCATTTTTGAAAGATACAGTTTCAGTGTTTGACAAGTGGCAGCAGCAATGACATTAAATTTTTCCACAGCAGCTGAATTGCAAGTAAAGCTGTATTGGAGCAAGTGTCCACAGGTGATACTAACCATTTTCCGCTGGAAAAAAAAAACAGTAACTGGTGCAGAAGTTCCAAGTGTAAAGCAAAACACCCAAGTTTTATTTCCTTGTTCCTGATGATAACCTGCTCTAGTTGCTGTGCAGCAAATGCCCAGGAGTGCCTGTCATTCATAAGAATCAATGTATTTAGTTGCCTCAGGTCAGAAGATTAACATTTTCCTCTACTACAAGCCTCTTCTGGATGTCTCTTAATAGAAACAAAGGTAGCAAAGGCTAATCCTAAAACTAGGTTTAATCTTATCTGTCTTTACCTGCTCTGTGGTATATCTCCATTCTATATGGAGAATATTCTGGTTATTTAAACCTCTCTCTGTTGAAAGAGAGAAAGGTACCGCTAAAATTGTTTTCTGGAGATCCATCTGAGCTCCTGGTCTATGTAAATGGGAGAAAGGAAAGTACCTGAAACTCTAGAAAAAGCAAACATTTATTATTAAAAAAATGTTTTAAAAAATATTAATTATTCCATGATTTCACTGGGATCTACCAGGAATTAAACAATATTTGCACAAGTGCAAGCACTTAGAGCTCTGTTGGGCAATATGCGGATAACAAATACACAGTGACAGAGGTCACAGAACAGGCATGATCTTTATTAAACAGAGCAACTCAAGCTGGAGATTTTCAGCCCAAGTTCATTGTATGATCTTTTGAGCACAAACTCTGCTATGCAAGTAAGACTGTTGTTTTCCAGAGATTAAAGTATTCACTTAGGAGTTGTTTTCATTTTTGTAATGTGCTGGGAAATTTTGAACATGTATTATTTTAGCCTGAGCCTGTCTCTTGTGCCTTTCTCTTTAGACCCCTGCAGCTCACATTGGTATTTCACCTTGCTTTTGAGGACTGACAAAGGCATTTTCCTGACATATATGCTTGCAAAAGTCTGGCAAAAAATGGATACTTTAAAAAAAATATTACATATCAAGAAAAAAGAAATTCTTGAAAATTATGTACCAAATTTTATTGTCTTCTTGTTTGTTATAGCTCTGCTCTCCTTCAGACCATCTGCAAATTCTGAATGAGCATATCAGTTGATAGTTTGCATAAAAATGTAAAAGAAAAGGCTAAGTGGAGGGATCTAATCAAGGTCTTCAACTATCTATGCAGTGATCATGGAGTGGTGCATACAGAAAGGATGAAAGACAGTGGACTCAAGCTGCAGCAAAGGAATTTCCTTATAGATATTAGGAAAATAATCGACACTGACAGTAGTCAAGTAGTGGAAGAAGTCACAAACAGTTTGCTCAGAGAAGCCATCTTTTCAAAAAAAATCAAATATTTGACTGGGCAAGACCCTGAGTTACATCATTAAACTCTGAAATATGCCCTTCTTTCAGTCAGTGCTACACTAGGTGATGTTCAGAGGTCCCTACAAATGTAAATTAGTCAATAATTCTAACACTAACAAATCACATCTATTGAAGTGAATTGTTGAACTTTTCAAGAAGAATACCTGGTAAGCAAACATGATTCAATATTTCCTATTATAAAATTGTAGAAGGAGATAAAAAGGAAATATTGAGGATGAGAACATGAAAAACCTAGGGCCATGTCTATAACACTAGAAATAAAAACAAATTACAGCTGGAATTTCTTGTTTTATTTTCTTTTTACTTTTGGTCTCCTCAGACCTTAGTGTTCTGTAAAGTAATTATCTTCACCAGTTTATCTGACCCAGTTGTATTTCTGTTAGATTGCATATTTCAAACATTTATACAAAAGTTGCTGTTAAAATTCCTCCTTGGGACACTAATTCTTGTAGTGTTCTGTACACAAAAGCTGCATGCATTGTCAAATGAACTTCCTATGTCTTTACATATTTTCCAAAATCATCATTGTGTTTAAGATTTAATACTTTATCGTCACTACCCAGAATGGTGTTGCTCTGGCTAATGGGGATTGCAGTGCAGTAGTATCAGATGTTTTCTGCAGACTTCTGACTCCATCAGACACGTGTTTTAAATAAAAGTTACAGTAGGACCCACACCATATCTATTTTCCTTTCTTTAATTCTGTTTTAATAGTTATTCTATCCAAATTTTATCAACCAACAATAAATGTAAAACTTAATTTAAGCTATAACTATTAAATCGAGGTTTGTGATTTTATCTCCTAGTTATACATTTAATAGTTGATTTAAGCTACACAAATTGCTTTAGATCCTGGAGAAGGAGGAGATGTGTTCCTGATAAATCATACTTGGTTTCAGATGAACTCCAAATGTGCTTGGTTAGAAGTTGCTGTTATTCAGGTTCCCTATGGTTTTCTTTACACTAGTAATTGAGCAAATTAGAGGTCCAGTTCTATAAACCCTGAGCACATGGAACTTCTGTTTCCAATAGAAACTCTGTTTGCAAGGTGGTTGCTCCTAATCCAGCCAAAGCTGAGGGATCAGTGGAGGGAGGAGAGGCAGCACACAGCAACTCTGTCCCAGGAGCAGACTGAAGAGGATGGTCACTCTTTCACAACTTCTCTTTGTCCTTTTCTTCTTGCCTTGGAGAGGGAGTGGAAGGGACAGTAAATTATTTTACTCCTTCCTTTTCTCATTGTGCTGTTTGTTTTAATCCTCCAGCTAATATCTGGATGACCTTTACTTGATCTTACCTCTTCTGGCTTCTGTGTCAGAGGATTAATAGCACAACACAGGGAAATCTCATGGGTTGGAAGAAAAGTAGTTCTTAGTGGAGCTATGTGTTGTGTTTCTGAAACAGATGTGAACAGATGTCTAAAAATTAATTTTAAGTGTCTTACAGGTAGGAGAGTACCTCAGGTTGTTTGCATGCTCCACTGTGTTCATATTACTTTATAGTTCACTGACAGACTTATTCACTCAGGTATTTACTCAGGTATTCACACTGATACCTCACAAATTTACTCCTTGCACTTGTTTTGCTGTCAAGTCCATGAGATACTTTTCCGTACTGGGCTGTAGCTTAGCCCTTCATTCAAACGCATTTTAATAGAAGTGTACCTTTCCACATATGAGTTAATTCAGGTTTTGACTCTTGTAAATTTATAGATGGAGTCCTAAGAATGTAATTTTAACTAGGATACCAAAAAGACATGCCAAAAGTGATCTCAAAGCCTCTGTGCATTCAGATAGCAAAGCTGGAATAAACAATTGTAAGACTTTGGTCATATTAGGTGGTCATCTCTTAGGTACCTCCACAATACAGAGCTAGAGGAAGAGTTAGTATTCTGAAGATGCAGTAAATTGCAGGTACTAGTCATCTATCAAAAAAGCTTTAAGCAGAAAGTCAGGAAAATGCCCCCCCAAGGAAAACTCTGCCGAGAAATCTTTCCCAGAATTTGTTCTGGAAGGTCTGAGGACTTCTTTAAGTTGTTAACTGTAAAAGACCCTGGAGAACTAGCTGGAAAAGCACAGTTTCTATTTAAAAAGAAACGCTGTTTGGAAACTAAGTCTCATAAAAAGTGCCCAAGATACGGGTACTGAGCCTATTCAGAAAAATAGTTTATAATTACCAAATTTTCTCTCTTCTCAGTTTTTAACTCAAAAGGAAAACCAAACTACTTAAAAAAACCCCCACCACCAAACAAGCTGAAAAGCAGACTCCACAGCCAAATACAATCAAGAAAACTGCAAGCTGCATTCATTTTCATAAACTTTAACCTGCATACTAATTTGTGGGTACATATGGCATCCTTTATACTTTTGTATTTCTTCCTTGAACTTATGCCAGGTAAGATGGGTTCACTTTATGTAAAACAGATCATCTTGCATAGCCCTTCTGCGTGCATACACTGATCCTCATGTTTAACAATGCTGTGTAAGATAAAGGAAGCCATTCTTACATGCTGCAGATATCTACAAATGTTGACAAACAATATTTCATGTTTAAATTATAGCTAATTACTTCCTTGTGGAACTTGCAGATCTCACAGAATTTCAGTGAATCTCACTGGCCCTCATCCAGGTCATTGATAAAGATATTGAACAGAACTGGACCAAAAGCTGAGCCTGGGGGAATACCACTTGTGACTGGCCCCTAACTAGATTTAACTCCATTTACCACCTCTCTTTGGGCTCATCTATCCAGCCAGTTTTTCATCCAGCAGAGGGTTTGCCTGTCCAAGCCAATGGCATCCGGTTTCTCAAGCAGAATAAAGTGGGAAACAGCGTCAAAAGCTTTACTGAAATCCAGGTACGCTACATCCGCAGCCCCCACCGTAATCATTATCTTTAAAATAATGCAGGGCGTTCACACCTGTTTATAATACATATATGTTAAGAAATAGTACAGTTGGATGTAAATGACAAACTTCCTCAACACATGCTGTTATTTGTTTTCCCCTTATTCCAACACTGAATCCATGGTACTTACAACCACTGCATATGTTATTGTCCCTTAAAAGTAATAATCTTCTCAATTTTTTTTTGTCTCCCAGGAGGTATGACATTTCAGAAATGACCTACTCTGCTGTTACTGAGAAACATCCTGTGAGTTTAAGTGCCAAATGTGTGAACAGGGATACTAGTGTGAGTAGACACATGCAAAGCATGGTACTTATTCAGATCATGCATCTAATTTCCAGACTATCTAACCTTTCTTTCAATAGTCTGCATATGGCTGCAGATAGACTAGGATTTGCAAGAGCAGATCTGCTAATTCCTTTCTGTTTCTGTGAAAAGTTTTTCTCCAAATATTTACAGTAAAGAGTCAGAATATAGAGGGGGAAGAATCATTTTTGTCTATTTTGAGATGTTAAATTTAGTCTCATGACACAAAATACAAATACTGAAACAGTTGGTTATTTTGTCTCAAGAGTATATATCTTTTTGTAGGGACATAGACCCTCTTACCCCCAAGCACACAAGATTACTGACAAAGTATTTCAAATTTTAAATACTGAAACCATTCATTCCAAAGAAGCTTGGACCTATTGCAGTAACTGAAACCTCTTTTTTATCCCTCATCTCCCTTTCTTCTATGAAAAGGATGAGATGAAAACATAGGAGAGAGATACATTAAACCAAAATTCACCAGGAGACATCAGCAGTGAGGTATTACATCTTATATTTGCTTTTGTAAGAAGCGTGCTCTATCATTTCTTAAAGAAAGAATGTTTTCTTATTGCATTAAATTATACAAAAATGAGATCTTTTCTTGCAACCTTGAAATCAATAGAATTTTCCCATTGTTACCACCAAGAACAAAATCCAACCAAAGAAAATACTCACTGAATGTTTACTGAGATGAACCAGGTAGAAACTTGTGATGTGCAAAACTTTGCCTCATCCTTTTTCTGGAACTGTGCCTACATGTGGTAATAGCCTCACTGAAATACCTACAACCTGGGAAGGAAAAATTATTTCAGAAAGATATTTTCTTATATTCTGCACAGATTATTAAAGGCTTAAGAACTCAGCACCAAGGAGATTCTTATTTTGAATACTGTTCTACAAATAGAAACAGAAAATGAAAATTCAGTTCACTAATTAACTTGGATACTTTTTTTATGTATGATACTGAAAAGTGTGATGCACGGACAGGTCCTGTAGGAGATTAAAAACATGACCAACAAATCTTGCAGAAGCAGCTGAGAGAACTAAGCATACGAGGGATACTTGCAAAAGGCCAAAGATGCTAAGAGGTTATGTTGGGATATCAGAGCGACATAATGAAAGCATCTCAAATAAAAGTAGAATAAATAACAGACAGTATAAGAATGTGAAAATGATCTTACATACTTATAACTATTCAGTAAAAAAATACACGTGATCAATTTTGAATGCATTCAATTATTTTGCTTAAAATATTCCACAACAGCCTGAGCCAAAATGTAATATATGGCCTCACTTATTTTCAAATTACAGAAAAAGCATACTTGGGGTGACTTACGATCTATGGCAAGTCATGATTTATGAGATAATATATGAAATCTCATATTTCAGTAAAATACAGTGCTGTTTACCAGATAATAATGAGCTAAATAAGGAAGTAAAGACAGTGCATTTAAGCACTGCAAATCATCAGGGAGGAGGCAAAGGGACAGGACATGAAGAAGACACTCATAATATTTTATGAAACAGAGTTTTTTTCACCTACTATTATAACTTTATATCAGCAGAACTGAAGAACCCTAATGTTTTTGTGTAAACAAAATGTCACAATAAGATGTTTGGTTTGCATTCTGCCATATTTCATTGAACTTCCTGTCAAAATTTCTTGCAAAGAAGAAGTTGATATAATGAGAGGTATATATTCTTGTAAGGGGTTGTAATTAAGAATAAATAGATTGTATTGGTTCTAATGCTGAAGAAGCCAGTCATTTCAACTAAATATAGGGGTTGCTGATGTGATACTTAGTTTTACCCCTATATTTAATTTCTTTCAGTTAATTAATTTCTATTAAAAAGTTCTACTCAATGAATTTTTGGAAATGCTTTTGTGCAGCTGACTATTTCAGCCCTGACAGGCTGTTAACACTCTCTCTAATAAACTCTGTGTAGGCATATAAACTGCAAGATTTCATAGTTGCCAGCAGCCACTGGTTTTACAAATACTCATGCACATGATTAGAAGAAAATGATTACTTACTGAGCTGTCCATTTTGTAAAACTATGCAGCTGATGAGAATTCAGTTTTGGAGTAGTTTGTTGTTGTTGTTGTTGTTATTATTATTGTAACATACTTAAATCCCAAAGTAAAACAAAACAGATACTTGAAAAACTTTGTGAACACAGATTTTTGCTATGCTCTGCTCCTTCAGTTAAAAAAAATCTGCTTTTTTTTTAAGAGAGATCTTTTACATCCCTGTATACGAGCAAAGGTTATGAATAGTCTAAGAGTCTCATCTTTAACTGGTTTCATTTTACTTAGAATGAGGCAGAACAGAACTCCTGAGTTAACTTAACTTATATGTCATATCTGACCCGCTATATCTCTGAAGGGATGAGGAGTCCAGATTGAGTTGCATAACTTTTAGCAGATGGATACCCTAGTTTTCCCTTTTTAGGTCTTCTTCTGACTGTAGATATGTGAGAGTTTATATTTTTGTGTACATAAATTCTTAGTAACAGATTTTATACAGTCAGCTTCAGACCATGGGTGATAAGCAGAGGATCATGGAGTGACTGGTCATCTCATTGTTATGCATTCAGAGACATGAGAGATGGAATTTATGCCTAAAATTATTCTCATAGGTCATTTATATTCAACATTAGCCCCATGATTATTTGTGCACAAGCTAAAAGAAAATGTACATACTATTTATAAGATTTTATTAGATAAACTGAGTAAAGGTAGAGTTCTGACCACTTCTATGGACAATGACCATTACCGAATACTTTAGAAAGTCAGAGAAATACATGGATATGTCAGCTGTGGGAGGCGAGTAGGAAGAAAGCATGAATATATTCCAAATTTACATATTAGTGTAAGGTTCATCCCCTGTAACATTTTAAAGGTTTTAGTTTGTGAAGAAAAGCTCTATAACACCCTTTAGCACCTCTCACTGGTGATCCATTAGCAAAATTAAAAATAGCTTTGAAAAGTAGAAATCATTCCAGATAAACATGAATACTTCATTTTGATAAAGTGACAAAACTAGTTGATAAGGGGAATGAAGTAAATGTCATAGATCTAACATTTATTAAAGCATTTGATATAGTGTCAAATGAAATTCTACTCACAAAATTAATTCAAATTGGCATGGATATGAACACTGTCACACAGAATGAAAACTTACTGAAGGACTGCATTGATAAATGGCAATATATTCAGTTGAATTTACAGCATGTAAATGAAATGCAGGAATAATACTAAATTCATTTGGGAAGTGTTATGAAAACCTCCAAGGAAAGAGAAATTGTACAGAAAGAGGCTGAGAATTAGTATTACACATATAAAATGTCAAAATGTTTTGCAGTTCTATAAATTTTACGACTAACAGGGACTGTAATGATCATCTAGTCTGACCTCCTGAATAACACAGACTATAGAATTTTAATAAATGATTTCTATATAACTTTAAGATGAGTAAGGCTCTATATTTGAAAAATAAATCTAATGTAAATTTTAAATCTTCACATTTCAAAGAATTTATCATGACCCTAGGTACATTGTTTCAATAGCTAATTATCTTTGCCATTACTAAAAGCAATGCACCTCTTACAAGATTCAGAGGTTGCAACTAAATATGTTTGAGAACATATAACCTATAGCAAGGCCATTAAATAAAAAGGAAATATTGTAAAACACTAAAATGAAAAAGCTCTTGGGATACTGAATAGCATTTTTTATTGGAATTTGGTCTTTTCAGTGGCCACAGTGCATTAAACTGCAGAGATAATAAGTAATAGAGAAAATGCACGATCTCATTTGTTTTGAATAGGCTTGTTGCAGTCACTGTCTGAATTAAAATTTAGGTGCTTTGGGACCAGTTGCATTTACATTGCTGTTTTAGATTGGACACGAGTGTGCTTTGAAAGTAATCTCTCCATCATCCCCGCTTAGTTCTCTTTGGTTTGCATAGCAGAGCAATATCAGAATACACAACTGTGTTCCTTTTACATAACTCTGGACTGGAAGATGGATTCAAATCCAGGAGTTTTCCACCTGCATAACTGGAGTAATTCTGAAGTTATGCTTTAGAACGAATCCAGTGTGAACATCAGGTACTAAATGCTGGTTTTGCTGTAAAGGTTTATTCCTCATATGCCACTCCACTAGCTAACGCAGATGTTGCTGCAGAAACACTGACCTGTTGACAGAGTTCAAAGAAAAAAAAAGTTTAGGTATTAAGCTGTGCTTCATTTACTTGAGCACTATACACATAATTAGATTTTCAGCTTGAAAAAGATGGGATAGTGCCATGTGATGCTTTTGGAGACTACATACAGCAACAATACATCAAGAATTACTTTAAGTGGTATAAGACAGTAAGAATGAAAATTTAAGAGGGATAATTTTTTTGAATATCTGTATAGACTTTCTGACAATGAGGTATGCTTATGTTGTCAAAGTGATTGCTAAGGAAAGGGTAGAGGCTAAAGTGTATAGGGCACTCAAATCTTCTCTGGACAAAGACACTGTAGGAAGAAATATTTTAGTGTCATGGAAGCAGAGTGAATTACTAGTTAGAAGGGCTCTTTCTTTATCTACTGTTCTCTTGAGTACACAGGTTATTCATTGAAAACTCATCTATGTCAACACTGAGTGATAGGAAACAGATAAAAAAAGAGAAGAAAAACTTAGGTTGTAGTAAATGTAAAGCAGATCATACATAGTTGCCTTTTAGCTTTGAATATCCCTAACCTCTTCTGTTGCCTGCCTTTACCCTGATCCTCCCCTTCAAAATGTTTATAGGCCAGAATTCAGAGCAGTTGTACTAAAATACATCAGCTCACACCTCGTTGCTGCACTATACATAGCATTATCCTGTGTACTACTGTCCCAGAACGTCAAAAGATATTTTTTCAGAACAGCAAACAAATCCATCTGAAAATGCGTCCAGTTCAGTTTTAGTGAATGACCAACAGTAGGGGCATATCTAATAGCATTTTCCTTATCCCATCAGAGGCAGGGAAAACTCACATAATTAACATGTGGCTCAGAGGCTGGTGCCATCAGTGGAATTTTGGGTTTTTTAATCATGGAGAAGTTTACATGGCGCCAGGCCTGCTGGTAATAGATGGAATTCAGCTGTCTCAAAGGAGGAATGTTATTCTCACTCATGAGTTACAGGACCTCACAGAGCGGGTTTTAAACTAGGTTCAAAAGAGGAAGGTGATATAGCCAGGATCACTAGAGATGAGCCTAGGGTTGGCATGCTGATGTTGGGGTGAAATCAATAGCTCAGCTCATGGGCATCTACCCCAAAGCACATACCATAGGCAAAAACCAGGAGGAGCTGGATGCTGTTGTGCAGCAGGATACCTATGTCTTTATCACCACCACAGAGACATGGTAAGGTGACTCTCATGACTGGAGTGCTGCAATGGATGGCTATGAGCTCTTCAGAAGAGATAGCCAAGGCAGGAGAGGCGATGGGGTGGCTCTGTATGTTAGGGAGGGTTTCAATACTATAGATCCTAATAATTATGATTATAAGGTTGAGTACTTATGGGTAAGGGGCAAGACAAACAAGGCAGATATCCTTCTGGGAGTCTGTTATGGACCACTCAAGCAGGATGAGGAAGTAGCATTCTACAATTTAGCATTCTACAAGTGGCTGGCAGAAGCCTCACAATTGCTAACTCTTGTTCTCATGAGGGACTTCCACTTACCAGATGTTGTCTGGAAACACAACATAGTACCAAGGAGGTTCCTGGAGTATGTGGAAGATGACTTCCTGACACAGCTAGTAAGTGAGTCTTCTGGGGGAACTGCCTTGCTTGACCTGCTTTTACAAACAGAGAAGGACTGATGGGAGATGTGGTGGTTGGAGGCCAAATTGGTCTTAGTGACCATGAAATAATAGTGTTCTTGATACTTGGAGAAGTAAGGAGGTGAAGGGTCAGCAAAACCAACACTGTTGACTTCCAGAGGGCAGACTTTGGCCTGTTCAGGACACTGGTTGAAAAAGTCCCTTTGGAGGCAGTCCTGAAGGGCAAAGTGGCCCAGGAAGGCTAGACATTCTCAAGAGGGGAATCTTAAAGGCATAAGAGTAGGTTGCACCCCAGTGCTGTAAGACAACCAGCCTGGCTGAAGAGGGAGCTGAGCAAAATTCAGGAAAAAGAGTAATATTTACCACTTTTGGAAGAAGGAGCAAGCAACTCAAAAAGAGTACAGCGTTCTTGTTAGGTCATGCAGAGAGAAAATTAGAAAGGCAAAAGCCAAGGTAGACTTCTTGGCAACTTGCCATGGTTGCAAGAGATAAGAAAAATATTTCTACAAATACCTTAACAACAAAAAACCAAAACCACTTCCCAGTGTCTGAAAGGGGCACACAAGAATGCTGGAAAGGGACTTTATTTATAAAGACATGTAGAGATAGGACAAGGGGGAATAACTATAAACTGGAGAGGAAAATATTTAGAACAAATATAAGGAGGAAATTCTTCATTATGAGGGTGGTAAGACACTGGAACAAGTTGCCCAAGGAAGTTGAAGTTGTGGCTGCCCCCTCCCTGGAACAGCTCAAGGCCAGGTTGGATGGGGCCTTGAGCAGCCTGATCTAGCTGGACGTGGGATTTGAATTAGATGACCATTAAGGTCCCTTCAAAGTCAAATCTTTCTAAGATTTTATGAAAAAGAGAGCCAAGGAGAGTCCCCACCCTTACTTGGTGGGGGGGTGGGAGGGGAAGAGGGAACATCATAAAGGAGTTTCCTTATGCCTTCTTTGCTCAGTCTTTAATAGTCAGTTATCCCTAGGGTTTTTACCCCCTTACTTGAAGATAAGGACAGAGAGCACAATAAACCCCTCATAATCCAGAAGGTATCACTTAATGAACTGCTACAACCACCTGGACAGTCACAAGTCTACAGGACCAGATGGGATGCATCCAAGAGTACTGACTGAGCTGGCAGAGGAGGTTGCCAAGCCACTTGCAATTATTTATCATCAGTCCTGGTTAACAGGGGAGGTCCCATATGACTGGAGACTTGCCAATGTGACACTCATCTACAAGAAGGGCCAGAAAGAGGATCCAGGGAACTACAGACCTGTCAGCCTTACCACGGTACTGGGGAAGATTATGGAGTGGTTCATCTTGAGTGCACTTAACAAGCAGGCATAGGTCAACCAGAGGATCAGGCCCAGCCAGCATGGGCTCATGAAAGACAGGTCCTGCTTGACTAACCTGATCTTCTGTGTCCAGGTGACCTGCCTAGCAGATGAGAGAAAGGCTATGGATTTTATTTACCTTGACACCAGTAAAGCCCTTGACACTGTCTCCCACTGCATTCTCCTAGAGAAGCTTGTGACTCATGGCTTAGACAGGTGTACTCTTCCCTGGGTGAAAATCTCTCTGGATAGCTGAGCCCAGAGAGTTATGGTGAACAGAGCTAAGTGCAGCTGGCAGCCAGTCACAGGTGGTGTTCCCTGGGGATCAGTGTTGGAGCCAGTCTTGTTTAATATCTTCATCAATGATCTGAATTGATGGGCCCAGGTAAATTGTAAGAAGTTTAACAAGGCTAAGTGTCAGGTCTCCTGTGCCTGGGCCACACTCAAACACTGTTTTAAGTTTAGGGACCTTCCAGACATTGATGTGCTGGAGTGTATGTAAAGAAGGGCCACAAAGTCGGTGAAGGGTCTGGAACACAAGTCTTAGGAAGAGCAGCTGAGGGAATTGAGGTAATTAGTCTGGAGAAAAAGAGGCTAAAGGAAGACCTTATTGCTTTTCACAAGTACCTGACAGGAGGCTGTAGTAAGCCATGTATTGGTGTCCTCTCTACGTCTCACAAGTAGCAAATGAGAGAATGAGAAGAAATGGCCTCAAGAAGTGGAAGAGGTGGTTTAAACTAGATATAGGAAATATTACTTCATCAAAAGGGTTGTCAAGCATTTTAACAGGCTTCACAAGTTTTCATCCCTGGAGACGTTCAAAATACATGTGGACCTGACACTTCAGGACATAGTCTAGTGGCATAGTGATGTCCTGATGGCTGGACTTGGCAAACTTAGTGGTCTTTTCCAACCTTAATGACTCTATGATTTGATTAGTTGTGGACTTTTTAGGGGATTACATAAAGTATTAACTTACTTAACATCATTAGCCATTCTAACCCCAGGGCTGGAAGCATGAGCTACTTGTTTGGTTGGTTATTCCCGTGACAAATCATGTGTCATATGACAATGAAGGTGCTGCTAGTATGAGCATCCAGCTAATAGCATTGCCCAGGTTCTCCACAGGCGTCTGGAGTTATGACAATAAATTCCATCTGTTTTTCTCAGATAATAGTTCACACAGTGATTAAGGACACTAATTGTAGCTAATAACTAAATAATCAGTATCAACAGTAAATCCTGCCATGGACTCCAGATGCATGGCTTGTATCTTATTTAGAATTATATTTTAAAACCAGATGAAGATGATGGAAACAGGAAGAATTGAAGTATTGTTAGAGTTTCCATATTTAATATTTGTTAGAACTATCACAAATATAATGATATCTTTAATAATTCTTAAGTAATATGAAAGAATAAAATAATTTAGTAAAAAAAATGAAAGAGTAATATACTGCCTCAGGAAAAAAAAAGACTGATCTGTTGCTCATGTCTTAATATATAAATGTTGTCACAAAGAAATCTGCTTTTACTGAATTAAATGCTTATTTGTTGTTTGCACAGAATACCCAACTTCATCACTTCTCCCTTGAGGTTGGGTTATATTTTATTTACTTTTCAAGATTTATTTCAACAGTAAGAGGTATTAATGTCTACTTAAAAAACCCAACCCAAACCACCTAAAGCAGTTCAGTGAAATAGTACCTTCATCAAGTAGGGGAAGTTCCCTATCTTTGGTATAGCTCTTCTGAAGATAACTTTTCAACAGTTTTTTCTTACCGATGTTGTTGCTTTTATAGGTGAGGTCAACAAGGTTTCTTCAACTCTTAATGAATGTTGATTCTTAAGTAGCGTAATGATCAATGAGTCATGTTCCTTAATGAGTGCTCTGCTTTTCCTTGGAAAGAATAAATACTTCAATCGATTCATAGAATTCTGGGGAGTCAGGAGAAGCAAATAGGTAGTAAAACTTGTTTAGATAGATAAGCAAAAAAGGTGCTTGCATAGAAACCAAAATTGAAATATAACTAAAAGGTCATTTTTTACAGAAGTTAGCTTCCAAACTATATAAAAAAGGGACAAAAAACTACCATCCATGAAGATTCTTCTTCTTAAGGAAAGGTATTTGAAAGAAAAATGTAAAAACAGTAAGAGGAATTTAGAAGAGCAATGCCATCAATGAGCAAAAGCATGGTTATGTAGTAGAAAAGAGAAGAGCATTTCCTGACACATAAATATGCAACCAAAATAATAGAAAAAAATGCATACAAGTGGAGAAGGAAGTTAGAAGCAATCTTCATGCAAAATGGGCAGAACCGCAAGGAAAACAAGCACTACTAAATAATTTCTTTTTAAATTCTGACCTCTTACCTGCTGATTTCCTGGCACCTGAAGAGTTCCAGAGGGATTCCTCCTCAGAACTTGAATCAAAGTAAAAATGCTAAGCAGTAATATAGAGGAAAAATTAGAGAAAACTCAAAATTTACAAGGTCATAAGCATGGTAGTTAATCCTGTCAAGAAAATTTTGACTCATCCTTAAAATTTTGGTCAAGAATTGTGAAAAAATTGCAATGAGACATAACTTACTCTCTGTAGTGTAAATTAACATAAAACAGATACACAAAATATGTTGTTGTCCATTGAGTTCTGAGGGTTTATGATTAGAAGAAAGAAGTTAAGAAAAATATCTGTACTAGAGCAGGAGATCTTGTGAGCTCAGACAATGGTGTTTTTATAATGTGCTAGGGACAATCTCAACTCAAGTTTCTGTCTGAGTTATGGAGCATAAAACCAGGTGCAGATCTCACTGCAGTTTATGGTTGCTGTGGTTTATCCCAGTGGGCAGCTAGGCACCACACAGCCCTCTCCTTCTCTTTATCAATGAGATGGGAAGAGAACTGCAAGGGTAAAAGGGTGAAAAATTGTGAATTGAGATAAAGGCAGTTTAACAGGTAAAACAAATGCTGCACATACAAGCAAACAGCAACAAGAAAAAAGGGAATTAATTCATTACTTCCCGCAGGTAGGCAAATGTTTAACCACCTCCAGGGAAGCAGAGTCCCATTATGTGTAACAGTTACTTTGGAAGGTAAATGCCATCACTCCCAACGCTCCTCCCCTTCCTTAGTTTTGTTGCTGAGCATGACATCACATGGTGTGGAATATCCCTTTGGTCAGTTGAGGTCAGATGTCTTAGCTGTGTCTCCCTTCCAGCTTCTTGTGTACCTGCTCACTGGTGGGGTCGGGCAGGGTGAGAATCAGAATAGGGCTTGATGCAAGTGCTGCCCAGCAATAAAGAAAACATCCCTTTGTTAGCAATGCTGTTTTCATCAGAAATCCAAAGTATAGCCCCATACCAGCTAGTATGAAGAAATTTAACTCAGTGGTTCAGTACATTTTTTTTAGACTACATTCAATATAGGAAGCAAGTGCTTAAACTTAAGAACTAAACACATTTAAACCAATTTTTTACTTCAGTCTTTTTACTGCTGTTACTTAGACTCAACCAGTATCTTGATATACTAAACTAGATGTCTATTAAACTAATTTATGTAGGATCAACACATATCTACAACTGTCCATTGTAGGTTCACTATAAGGTAGTAGAATATCAAATATGACAAAGAAAAGCAACCAATTTGAGTCTTAATTGGAATAAATTATTTTCTGCTTATTTTTTTCCCCTTCTGCCCTTAGCATGACTGAAAGTCAGCTATTAAATATCAGTGACAAGAGGAATAAAATGGATTCAAATACTAATGAATTGCAGATAGGATAATATACATGCAATAGTCAAAGCAGAAGCAAAGAAGCCAGAAATTAACTGAGCGTTAAATCCATATCATTTTTTCTAAGAGCTAAAAAAAAGAAGTTTGATATTTTTCAAAAACCAATAGGACAATTACAAACAATAGAAAGTCTGGATGGCATTCATTTTACTTAATTTTAGACTTCTGTCCAACTTTGGCTTCCTTTTCAGAGACCTGAAAGAAACACACATTGTGAAGGCATGTTTCATCTAATGCTAAATTACAAGTCCAAAACCTGAAGTGAATCACTCCTTAAAAGTGTCTATTTCTTTCTCAGATTGTAGAAAGAATCTAGTTTAGAGAGGTTTGCAATTTGTTAAATGAACTTCCTCTTTCATTAGAGCTAAATCAAGGCAAAAATATGACAAATCAGATTCTCTTCCCCCCCCCCATGTGACACTCAGTAAGCAAACAACTGAAATATTGGGAAAATAAAAATTATATTTTATTATTTTATTATTGCTTCTTGAGTTCAAATTTTGCAACAGCTGTGGGAATTCCTACAGCTTTAAAATTAATCTAACAAACCACGATCAAAGAATAGGAACCCTGGTGATGCTTTCTTTAGTTAGTACTATTTAGATTTCTGTTTGATCTAATAAGCATTTCTATTCTTTCTGAAACATTTGATTACCCTTTAAAGTGTTGATAAGCATATAAACAGACATGAACAATTAAGGAAAAAATACACAGAGTATATAATTTTGTGTTGCTACCTGCAACAGCTCTTTTCATTTTCTATTATAGTCAGAGATAATGGTGTTAATGTGAAAGCATTGACTGTTTCCAGGATTTTGAAATATCAATTGACAGAGTATGTTACATGCTTGTCCTTTAACAAAATATTCTTTATATCAGAAAATCATTATCTAAGGTATTTAATGAAAATAAATTTACACTGTACCCTGAGGTGTGCAGTTGTGTGTGTGTGAATGTGCATTTTATTTCAAATGTGGTATTTTAAAGGTGGTGTTGCATGCATGAGACATCTTGCAAGCTTGTAATATTTTACTTTATTTCGTTATTACTAAAAATCATGGTCAGAAGTTCTGTAAACTTCAACGATTCATCTTAGCTGACATAAATGCGAACCACTACCACTCTCCTGGTGGAATGTGATGAAGGTTGTGCACTGCTTCTGCAAATATTTATAAGATTTTAGTCTATTTATTACTTTCATGCTTTGAAACAATAAAGATTAGAAAGGTGATTAGGAACTGACATAATTGAAAATGATTTGTGAAAATGAAAATTACTCAAGTTAGCAGTTTATACAGTAATTGAGAAGCAAAGCATAAATATTTGTGCTATTCGAAATTTTAGGTATCTATATCTACACTTTTAAGAATTTTGATAAAACAGTAGATTTATTTATACTGGACATTACATTTGTCCTTGCTACCAAGTGCAATTGTTAATGACCTGTTCACAGTTACAATAAGGAAATGAAGAGAAGGATGTCCAGTTTTGCATTATTGCCTTCACATTGCTCCTTAGATACATCATCTTTCATGCTTGAATTTTAGCATGATAGAGACCATTCTGACAGGATTCACCCACTGGACAACCCAATTGTCCATTCACGCATTAACATAACTTTATCTTCCTCTTCCTTGTTTTATGATGTCAACAATTATATTGTTAGATATCACCTGTGTTAAATGATTGACATTGAACAGTCTTCATATTATTCAGACAATGACCTTTAACAGGAAGTTTAGTAACATTTTGTAGAATAGTGAGCCTACTAGGTTTGTTTACATATTTGGCTTCTCTTGGAACAAGTTAGTTACTCAAGAGCCATGTTTTTTTCCTTTCAAGTAATAGAGCCCCTAAAGAAACTATCTTCTCCTGTTAACATATTTTCTATTACTGTAGTCCACATTTGACCTAGCATCATACCTAGAAGACCTTGTCTTAAAGGGAAGAGTGTCCTAAGAAGAAAAAGTTAATTTACTATTAAATGACATGTCAAATGTTAGATGGAAAATTTTAAGAAATGTTTTGAACTCCCCAGACTATTACTTGATATCTTTAAGGGAGACCAAAGTATATCTTGGGCAATCCTTGTTTCCTTTTATCCTGGAATTCCTCTCTCTCATGTCTCCTGAAAAGTCGTGCTTAGTTTATACAAGTGGAACTCAACCTATAGCATCTGTTTTGCTTGAATCAGCCAGGGGCATAAACCTGTTCAGTGAAATAAAGAATATTATCTGAAAAGTTACAAAAGTTCACACAGCCCTACCCCTCTTTCTGCTGCTACGCTACATGCTTTCAGATTAGACAGTTCTTTTATGCAGCCAGATTTATTAACACAGTCAAAGTAGGGGGTAAGAAAACCGGTTCTATGCTGAGAACATAGAACAAAGATTACAGTTATTTAAACACTGGTCTGTGGTTGGGGAATCACAAACTGTGGCAATTGTAAAAGGATTCAGCATGGCCCAACCACTGTGAAGATGAATTAATTTAAGTTAAAACCCTGACGTAAGCACATAGGATGTAATTGAGACTCAACCAATATACGGTTATTTGTTCTGCTATAGTAACTTGATCATGACTCCAATCTTGATTATTGTCAGTAAAATGCCATGATTTTCTTGACAATAAATTGTTTAGTGTTGTACTGTAAGTATTTAACAATTATGTAACAAAAAGGAAGGAAAAAAAATTTTAGTCTAATCCTTACCTGTGGAACAAAGATCTTCAAAATAAACGAGGCTTCATGTTCAGATTCTTAGCTAAAATGTTTGAATTTCTTGATTTTTATTTGTTTTTTTTAATATATTAATGCTATTTTTCTTATTGAAGATTGATGTGTACCTAATGGAGTAAAAATAATCATGAGTGAATATTTGACATCTAATGTTCAAAGCAGATGGGGTTTTTTTGCTAAAAGTTATCAGTATTTTAAATTGAGTATTTATAGTCTCTACATTCATTCTATGTGCAACTAGCTAGAGAAGGGATAATCAAATGGTTTAGGCTTTAATCTAAATTATTTCTCTTCTGACAAAGCCATCTTTTGATAATTTGGCTAATTCACTTAGGTCAAGTAAACAAAGACGATTTTTTGTGCATAACTAGAAATTCAATGTCCAAGTTCTGTGTGCACAGGGGAAGTTTGACACATGAATATTGGTCAGAAGAGCAAGAACAATGTGCATGGGTTATGCATAAGTTTAGCAAAACCACAAAATATGAAGTCATGTTTAATATTCCATTTTCTTTTTTCTTGTACTTAGCTGGAGATTACAGTCTTGAGTGAGATGGCCTTCTGAGACTTGGATCACAACTAAAAATCAAATAATTATTTGGGTGCAGATATTTAACTTATTAATTCTTTTCAAAACTTGTTTCCAGGTGTATTCAACAAAACACCACTTTGGGCTGAATGGGATCAAACTGGTATTGCCATCTATTAGAGGGGAATAAATTAGGCAAAGCTGTGGTGACCTTGGAGAAGCAGCAATTCTAGCAATATGAAGAATGAGATTCATGGATCATGGAGAGGAAGCATTCAGGTATGTGATTCCATAACTTAGCGTTGTGGACTTAGGGTCCCCTAAGGCATCTGTTGAATCACCATGGAGAAAAACATAGGATCTTTGTTATAAGCAAGAATAGGAAAACAGAGCTTCCCTCAGTCACGTGAACTTCTTCATAGCATGATATATAGTCAGGTTCCTTTGCGCTCATTCTTGTTGTAACTCCCACAGAATCATAGAACCACCAGGTTGGAAGAGACCCGCTGGATCATCGAGTCTAACCGTTCCTATCAAACACTAAACCATGGCCCTCAGCACCTCCAGGGAAGGTGAAAGCCTGCGTGAAGCCTGCATTCCTACTGGTACAGCGTGACGTATCATCAAAGGATGGGAGGATGAATGTTGAACAATGGGAAGGTGTTGAATGATGACATCCACCTTCCATGTCTGTTGACCTCAGCGTGGTCTGATAATGTTCTGATTTGGGAGACTAAATGTTTAGGTTGCAGAAAAGATAGATCCTTCTTGCTCCTTTGCAATTATACTGTACGGTAAAATTCAGTCTTACATCATGTAAGTGCTCAGCCAAATAAACAATTGTATTTGTCATCTGCTCTTACAGAACTAAAAGTAATTTTGAAAAACTGTTTGATCCATAGGTTTTGAGTAGCAGACTTTTACCAATAACACCAGATTCTGAAAATCATAGGAAGGTGCTTGATCAAACCAATTGAAGGCAACTAAAACAAAACACAATGCAAATTATTTTTTGGGTAGCTTCCTTAAGTCCTGTATTAAAGAATAATGTGTTAAAAGACAGTAAACAATAAGGATTATAATTTTTAAGCTTTAATTTTAGGATGTTTCGGTTTTTCGTTGTTATTAAGTTAATTTCATGCTAATTAATGATTATTATAAAAAAAGAGAGAAAATGTTCAATTAGTTTATTATTTTCTGCATTCTGCAGCTCACATTAATCCAACAGTTAATTCTATTTATTTTAATGAATAATCTGAAAGGAAGTTATTTATCTATATGAACCACACACACAGCTAAAAATCCTCCTGTGCTAGACTTTAAACTTACATTGTCTTTACTTTCTTCTTTAGGTGCACACACACACAAAATCACATATTTTTACACAATAAAAAGAAAGTTATAATGGAAACAAAACAGCTCCTTGGAGAGTTTGTCATTGTATCCTCTAGTGGATTAAGAATACTCAATTCCTAGCTCTTTGGAGAACTATTTTGCAACCTAGGAGTGTTGCCTCCTGCCGAGGAGTGCAAGCAATCTCCTTTAAAAAAAAGGTTTTTTTCTTCTTCTGTTTTGTTTTCAGTTGAAACTTAGCAAAGGCGAAGTCATAAAGGCTCACCACGTGAAGAAAATGATAAAGCAAGCAAGGAAATATCCAAACCTGAGAAAAATGACATAGTGAACTATTCAGTGCTTTGTAATTTGTAATATCAAACTGTGTTTTGAGTTTAGTTTGCTATATCACCCTCTACTGATACTCAGTAACTTATTGCTAATTTCCTGAACTTAGAAGCAGAGTTAACAACATAAATTCAAAGAATTCTACTGTAAAATCAAAAGTATGTGTATCCTTAATATTATATAACATACCATACATTGAAATACAAAGGTGTATTTATGTTTGTAAAATGAAAATAACATCAGACGTGTAGAATTAAGCCTTGCTTGTCCCTATTTAAGATGATAGTTTGTATTCACATTAAAAATTTGATCTGAAGAAACTTTTT
>WAAB01017160.1:0-22394 GCA_013389865.1 Piaya cayana | reverse complement strand
CAGCTCTCTCAGCCGCTCCTCATAAGGCCTGTTCTCGAGCCCCTTCACCAGTTTTGTTGCTCTTCTCTGGACACTCTCCAGAGCGTCAACATCCTTCTTGTGCTGAGGGGCCCAGAACTGGACACAGTATTCAAGGAGCGGTCTCACCAGTGCCGAGTACAGAGGGAGAATAACCTCCCTGGACCTGCTGGTCACACCGTTTCTTGTTCGTGAAAATATTCCTGCTACTAAGCCTGGAAGATATATTACAAACCAGGAAAATATATATAACCTGTAGTAACAAATGGTGAATATATAGATAGTATCAAGATAACTTCTTATAATCAACAAATATTCTTTACTTTCAATGATGCCCATGGTGTGAGGACAACATATACTTACACTAGAGACTGAACAGGTGAACAGAAAACTTAACAAGAAATTCTTGGTGCTAGACATAATCCAAGTAAACAAGAAGGCTGAAAAAAAAGTAGTATTTTAATATTCACGGATGCATCTGACATTCCATAAAAATGTTATGTATTATTTAACTTACCTCTGCTTAACACTGTGTTCTGACNACATAGCTAAAAATCCTCCTGTGCTAGACTTTAAACTTACGTTGTCTTTACTTTGTTCTTTAGGTGCACACACACACAAAATCACATATTTTTACACAATAAAAAGAAAGTTATAATGGAAACAAAACAGCTCCTTGGAGAGTTTGTCATTGTATCCTCTAGTGGATTAAGAATACTCAATTCCTAGCTCTTTGGAGAACTATTTTGCAACCTAGGAGTGTTGCCTCCTGCCGAGGAGTGCAAGCAATCTCCTTTAAAAAAAAGGTTTTTTTCTTCTTCTGTTTTGTTTTCAGTTGAAACTTAGCAAAGGCGAAGTCATAAAGGCTCACCATGTGAAGAAAATGATAAAGCAAGCAAGGAAATATCCAAACCTGAGAAAAATGACATAGTGAACTATTCAGTGCTTTGTAATTTGTAATATCAAACTGTGTTTTGAGTTTAGTTTGCTATATCACCCTCTACTGATACTCAGTAACTTATTGCTAATTTCCTGAACTTAGAAGCAGAGTTAACAACATAAATTCAAAGAATTCTACTGTAAAATCAAAAGTATGTGTATCCTTAATATTATATAACATACCATACATTGAAATACAAAGGTGTATTTATGTTTGTAAAATGAAAATAACATCAGACATGTGTAGAATTAAGCCTTGCTTATCCCTATTTAAGATGATAGTTTGTATTCACATTAAAAATTTGATCTGAAGAAACTTTTTCCACTTTTTATAGCTTACCAGTAGATTCATGTCTAAAATATTATATTTGAACACAGCATATAATGGCACTATGGAGGTCTTCATGTGTACAGGTTAAATGTTTTCTGAGCTATGCAAAGTCAAACTTTGAGAACATGGTAGTGTAGAATTTCACTATGATTTTATTATTATTTTCCCTCATGAAGCAACACTGCTTTCCATATAAACCATACAGTTTGTTCTTGTTCGTGAAAATATTCCTGCTACTAATTCTGGAAGATATATTACAAACCAGGAAAATATATATAACCTGTAGTAACAAATGGTGAATATATAGATAGTATCAAGATAACTTCTTATAATCAACAAATATTCTTTACTTTCAATGATGCCCATGGTGTGAGGACAACATATACTTACACTAGAGACTGAACAGGTGAACAGAAAACTTAACAAGAAATTCTTGGTGCTAGACATAATCCAAGTAAACAAGAAGGCTGAAAAAAAAGTAGTATTTTAATATTCACGGATGCATCTGACATTCCATAAAAATGTTATGTATTATTTAACTTACCTCTGCTTAACACTGTGTTCTGACTTCCTGGCTGAAAAACCTAAATTAAGAGCTCCATAACCACTAATTCTACCTACTACAATTACATTTTAGTAGCCTTCTGGTTTACCACAAAAGTTTCAAAAGGAAGAGATTTTGCTAATAACTTTTAAGATATTTTTCATGTGAACATTGATTGTTTTCATTTTTCTTTATCACATTTCCATTAAAGCGGGTAAGATCAGCTACAAATGCAGCCCACCTACAGTCTTCTGTGCAGCCCTCTGCAAACCTGTGTTGATGGAAATACATTCTAAAATCTGCAAGTGTCAGTTAAATAAAAGATATAACTAGCCTTGATTACTGCTTGTGCTGAATCAATTTCCTTTTCTGCCTGAATAGTCCCTGTATTTATATATACTTATTCATAGTTTGTCAAGTGAAAAGGCATCTAAAAATAGTAAACCCCAGAAATACTGATCGTTTCTTTATTAGTTTTGTGCATTTGTATTCATATATATTCTTTTTCTGAAGTTATGATCATGAAAAATGAATTTTCGTGACCTAAGGGAGACAGAAGTTTGTTATGAAACTACACTGATTATATTTCAATGAGCATAAACACTACTCTAAACTTTCATTTAACAAGTATAATTCCAGTCACATTTATTTCCAAACATGTGCATCAAGATATGCTGAACCTCTGATTTCCCTGAGAGTTAGCATCTTAAAAATAATATTGAAACTTTTAAAAAAGCAAACTGTAATAATTTCTGTCTCTTCTTCCTTTAAAAAAAAAATTCCAAGACTCCTGGGGCAGGGGGAGGGGATATATGGTCAGAGACAGGAAACTGTTTTCTTGGTGACCTGGTCTAGGAAGACATAATGCATCACAGATATCCTTAAAATTATACAATTTAGCAGTTTAATAGTCAAGATTTAAAATGAGTAATAGATAGACTTAGGACGAGGTTAGTGAGTGAATGCAAAAGCAAGCTGACTGCATACAGGAAGAGAGGGGACACAGCATTTTCTTAGATCTTGAAAATGGAAATATTTTTTATATATAAAATATCAGAAGAATATGATGAAGAAATGAAAAGAAAATTATATTTACATGAAAAACTACAAAACATTCCAGCAGAGTACTGACAGAAATGTCACTCTTAAGCCATATGTCATCCACTGGGAGCTTTCACTTGAGGAAAATAAGGACCTTAAAATAATTAATAGTGATAGAATGTAAATATGGAAAACAAAATATTTCAAAACTGTATTCCCGACAGAGAAGGAAAATACTGGTGTTATTGGACAAGATATTCGTAATGCTTCATCTGAAAGACTTTACAGAGATGGGTATGTTGCAGACGACACTAAGATGGGTGGAAATGTCAATCTGCTGGAGGGTGGGGAGGCTCTGCAAAGGGATCTGAACAGTCTGGACTGCTGGGCAGAGTCCAACAGCATGAGGTTAAACAAGGCCAAGTGCCGGGTCCTGCACTTGGGGCACAACAACCCTATGCAGAGATACAGACTAGGAGAAGNCTCTACAACTACCTGAAAGGAGGTTGTAGAGAGGAGGGAACTGGCCTCTTCTCCCAAGTGACAGGGGAAAGGACAAGAGGGAATGGCCTCAAGCTCCTCCAGGGGAGATTTAGGCTAGACATTAGGAGGAAGTTTTTCACAGAAACGGTCATTGGGCATTGGAACAGGCTGCCCAGGGAGGTGGTTGATTCACCTTCCCTGGAGGTGTTTAAGGTACGGGTGGACAGGATCCTGAGGGACATGGTTTAGTGTTTGATAGGAACGGCTGGACTCGATCTGGTTGTTCTATGATTCTATTCTATGATTCTATGTGTATTAAGACAAGACCTACTCCAGCTTTGACATAAAGGCAGGTTAGGAGCATGATCAGGAGTGTGATCATGGTGACCATAATGGAATACCATCAAGTAAAGTACATTTTAGGCAGAATTGTATAATGACAGGAAATCAGTAGTAGATCATTTGTGTTTACTAGATCTTAGAGTATTAAGAACCAAAAGTAACTTATTAAGTGTTTGGATTAGTAATGCAGATTGTAAAAAATCTATGTTTCCATGTACACAATCAGAAAACGGAAGAAAATTTGGACTTCCATTAATAATTCCATGTGCTAATTCCATACATGTGTTTCAAGGAGAATGAAACTAAGGTACTGTTTAAGCTAAATTGGAAGTGGACTAAAGATTTTAATGTCCAGTTGAACCATCTTCAACCAGTTATTTTAGTTGTCTGTGTATAAAAAAATGTTTTGGCAGACAGACTTTTTTTTGCTATTCCCTTTACCTTAATTTAAAAAAATATTTTTCTTTGGCTTCCAGACTTATTGTTCATATTTTTCTCTAGTCTTTGTACTTTTATTAATAGAATAATTATATTCCCTTTTTTCCCTACCCCGTCCTCTATTTTCAATTTGAACCTCTCTTTCAGATATTTTATCTTTTTTTAATTTTTTCTGTATTTTACCTATATTTTTAGTCTATGTTTTATCTGTATTTTCTTGCTATGTATCTTTGTTATTTTCATTATATTATTTACCATGTTGATAGCTGATCCAACTTCTACAATTGCCCTCCATGTATTACAGATCTCATAGAAAATGAATTGTGCAAACATTCTTGTATTTTCCCAGGGCTTTCACAGCAGGCAAGTGCCCAAATTTGTTCTTGCAGAGATACATGCACTTAAAAATAAGCAGACAAATGTCTTCCATTAGATATATGACAGCTCAATTAACAGGCAATTATTCAGATTGCAGTTTATTTTCATTTTTAGAAGGAATCAGCATCACGATGAAATTATATATCGCCCTTCAAGTAAACATGGACTGTCTGCCAAATCTGTCTTTCATAAACATAATGCCTAGAATTTCATCTATCATTTTTCAGCTTTCAGTGGATTTAATATTTACATTAATAACAACAGCTGTATTTTGTGACAGCTCAGTTTCGATTTTGAGCTCTTTTTACTGAATTCTTCAAGCCCTTAAAATGGTTGGACCCAAGATTCTTTCTGGAAAAACATTCTGTGTTCATGAGCAATCTTCTGCCATAGACAATCTATGACTCCCTATGTTTTTTGGTTTATATTGCTGACCTTTTCTTTAAGATTGTTTTTGTTTACACAGAAGTGAAAATCCTCCTTGATTGGGTGAGTTCTCAAGTATTTCCATAAAATACACCAACAAACTTGAGAAATATAGACTCCTCTTGCAAGAAAATTATGATGATTAGCAGAAAAACAGATCTTAGAAGTGATTAGCCCTTTGCCCACAGATTCAGAAAACACGAGCATTCACCTCCTGCCATAAAAAGGCTCATAACTGAGCAAAAAAGAGAAAATACTATTTAGAGGCTGTTTATAAATGATAGTACAAATAGGAGAGGATTTTTGTGCAAATGATGAAGAAAAGAGCTGATGTGGTTGCAGCTGCATGTTCTAAACCTGTTCCTGGTTTGGAAAAGTCTGATAATATTGCTTTTTTTGCTGGGATAAATGAGCTTTACTCTACTTCAATGCAGTCTTGGAATACATTTAGAACAAGATTATTTAACTAAATGCCTTTCTGCTTCTGCTATTGATATTTTGTGTAGCTTCCAGTCACAAAATGCATGCTTAAGTCTAAAAATTAGTGCACCTGATCTTGTTTGCATCCTCTAAATGATTAAGAGAATAGTATGTAACAGTATTCTTAGCATTTTTCTATTTTATTAGTGGGTAGTGTAAGATCTTTGTGACTTTTGCCGCAGCTGACAGATTGCAGGCAAATTCTCTAAGAATTTTAATGTCTACTTATTTACTTAACTTATTTATATTAGTTCTGAAAAAAAAAGAGTTATTCCAAAAAGTTATTTTATTTACTTGGTCTTGCACTTTTCAGACTCATGACACTGAAATATTTCTTGGTTGTGTGTCCCTGCATACACCTCAAACTGAGCACGTAGACAATTTGGTGTCTANGGAATACCATCAAGTAAAGTACATTTTAGGCAGAATTGTATAATGACAGGAAATCAGTAGTAGATCATTTGTGTTTACTAGATCTTAGAGTATTAAGAACCAAAAGTAACTTATTAAGTGTTTGGATTAGTAATGCAGATTGTAAAAAATCTATGTTTCCATGTACACAATCAGAAAACGGAAGAAAATTTGGACTTCCATTAATAATTCCATGTGCTAATTCCATACATGTGTTTCAAGGAGAATGAAACTAAGGTACTGTTTAAGCTAAATTGGAAGTGGACTAAAGATTTTAATGTCCAGTTGAACCATCTTCAACCAGTTATTTTAGTTGTCTGTGTATAAAAAAATGTTTTGGCAGACAGACTTTTTTTTGCTATTCCCTTTACCTTAATTTAAAAAAATATTTTTCTTTGGCTTCCAGACTTATTGTTCATATTTTTCTCTAGTCTTTGTACTTTTATTAATAGAATAATTATATTCCCTTTTTTCCCTACCCCGTCCTCTATTTTCAATTTGAACCTCTCTTTCAGATATTTTATCTTTTTTTAATTTTTTCTGTATTTTACCTATATTTTTAGTCTATGTTTTATCTGTATTTTCTTGCTATGTATCTTTGTTATTTTCATTATATTATTTACCATGTTGATAGCTGATCCAACTTCTACAATTGCCCTCCATGTATTACAGATCTCATAGAAAATGAATTGTGCAAATATTCTTGTATTTTCCCAGGGCTTTCACAGCAGGCAAGTGCCCAAATTTGTTCTTGCAGAGATACATGCACTTAAAAATAAGCAGACAAATGTCTTCCATTAGATATATGACAGCTCAATTAACAGGCAATTATTCAGATTGCAGTTTATTTTCATTTTTAGAAGGAATCAGCATCACGATGAAATTATATATCGCCCTTCAAGTAAACATGGACTGTCTGCCAAATCTGTCTTTCATAAACATAATGCCTAGAATTTCATCTATCATTTTTCAGCTTTCAGTGGATTTAATATTTACATTAATAACAACAGCTGTATTTTGTGACAGCTCAGTTTCGATTTTGAGCTCTTTTTACTGAATTCTTCAAGCCCTTAAAATGGTTGGACCCAAGATTCTTTCTGGAAAAACATTCTGTGTTCATGAGCAATCTTCTGCCATAGACAATCTATGACTCCCTATGTTTTTTGGTTTATATTGCTGACCTTTTCTTTAAGATTGTTTTTGTTTACACAGAAGTGAAAATCCTCCTTGATTGGGTGAGTTCTCAAGTATTTCCATAAAATACACCAACAAACTTGAGAAATATAGACTCCTCTTGCAAGAAAATTATGATGATTAGCAGAAAAACAGATCTTAAAAGTGATTAGCCCTTTGCCCACAGATTCAGAAAACATAAGCATTCACCTCCTGCCATAAAAAGGCTCATAACTGAGCAAAAAAGAGAAAATACTATTTAGAGGCTGTTTATAAATGATAGTACAAATAGGAGAGGATTTTTGTGCAAATGATGAAGAAAAGAGCTGATGTGGTTGCACCTGCACGTTCTAAACCTGTTCCTGGTTTGGAAAAGTCTGATAATATTGCTTTTTTTGCTGGGATAAATGAGCTTTACTCTACTTCAATGCAGTCTTGGAATACATTTAGAACAAGATTATTTAACTAAATGCCTTTCTGCTTCTGCTATTGATATTTTGTGTAGCTTCCAATCACAAAATGCATGCTTAAGTCTAAAAATTAGTGCACCTGATCTTGTTTGCATCCTCTAAATGATTAAGAGAATAGTATGTAACAGTATTCTTAGCATTTTTCTATTTTATTAGTGGGTAGTGTAAGATCTTTGTGACTTTTGCCGCAGCTGACAGATTGCAGGCAAATTCTCTAAGAATTTTAATGTCTACTTATTTACTTAACTTATTTATATTAGTTCTGAAAAAAAAAGAGTTATTCCAAAAAGTTATTTTATTTACTTGGTCTTGCACTTTTCAGACTCATGACACTGAAATATTTCTTGGTTGTGTGTCCCTGCATACACCTCAAACTGAGCACGTAGACAATTTGGTGTCTAAGATTTGCTAAGTGCATGTGACAAAATTAATGATTGTAACATTCTTTTGTCTTAAAAGACAAAGACTGTTTTGAAGCTGTCAGCAGTTTTGAGTGCAAAGATGAGATAATCAGAAAAGACTTGCTTCTTAGAAGCTGGATACTGAGCAGGCTTGAGGGGAATCTTTGTATAGTGTCAGGATTAAAACTCTCTCTCCTTAAAATATTTTGGTTTGTTAGGTTGAAAAATCTTATATTGAAATGATTTGTTATATTGTTTAGTTGGAAAGGTATAACAAACTTCCAAATAAAGCTTGGCAGTTGGTGAGAAAATCAACTTCTGAGTAGTTACTAATCTATCTAGAGTTCAGAATGAAGAACTGGGTTTTGACACCCCCACCCCAGTTCTACCTCCAACTAATGCCAACAAAAGCAGCACAATAACCTCTGGCTGGCACTGAAATCTCTTAACTAACTCCATTTCTCTGAGTTACTTTGAGGAAGAGCACATCTTGTCCAAATACACTGCATTGCTTCCTAGTATCTACCTAGTTCGGCATTATGACAAGTATATTTAAAGATAGCTCTAGGTCCTTATATACACACATCTATATGATGGTGCAATTAGAAATTGAATCTCAGAAATAGTTCAGTGTACATCTAAAAATGAATAAAAATATAACAGTAGAATTTTATAAAAGTTTCATTTAAAAGACAGATCAGTAGCTCTTTCACACAGTGTTTTGTCACTGGAAGACAAGCTGTTGTAAAGTTTAATTTTGCAAACTAAAAAGGTGAGGCTGCATATAAAAGTCTCACAAGAGGGCCTACATTTTGCATAGAATTTGAATACATTTAACTTTTCCCTTTCCCACACTACAACAATCAGTCTGATGCCTGATATTCTTCAAAATACCTGATATTTCAGATACATCCTCAGAGATCCAAGTAGACTTGATTTTGTTGTTAGTTTTTTTCTTTTTTCTTTTCAGGGAGTTTCTAGCATCCAAAACATTAGGAAAATTTACAGCTGGGGCCTCAACAAAGAAACAGAAGAAATGAAAAGTTGAGGTAAGGATGAAAAAGCAATGACAAAAAAAAAAGAAAAAACAAAACAAAAAGAAGAAAATACTTCAAAGACTTCTTGGAAAGGAGAAGTACCATGTTGAAATCCTCAAAAAAAGAAAAGCTACTTAGATGATAGGAGCAGAAAAACATGCAGCAGGCAGATGGTGAGAACTAGAGCAACAAAAGAAAACTAAAAGGGAGGTGTGGGAAGGAAAAACTGTATGAGACTAAGTGGCAAGCAACAGGAGAGAAACAGGTCGAGGATAAAGACTTGCCTTTCCAGAAGAGGACACTGAGAGACAATAAAAATGAATTTAAAAAAAAATGTTTTGGGAATTGAGCTTAATTTTCAGAGAGATGTTAAGTTTATAGGTGTTATCTGCTTAGATTTTCTTAAACATTTCTTAGAATGATCCACATATTTCATTCATGCTTTGGAATAACTGAATTTTTCTCATATTCAATTGATAAATGGCTTCTAATTCTTATTATATCATTTTAATTTCTCTCAGATGTATAATATTTTGTTAGTCCTCTAATGAGGCACATTTACCAAATCAACGTCGTACAAGAAAGGCAAAGCTAGTGATGGTAGATATTTTCAGTGCTTTCCTATCAAATTAAATCCTGGAATATGAATAGTAATTGTGGGGGAAAAATAGAAGTAAAAGCATAGCTCATGGTGGAGCAAGCCTCTTTGCTGGTAATAGAGTGGAACCCTTTAAAAGGCAAGGACAAACAAATAAAAAGGTTGCTTGATTCTGTTCCCAAATGCACTGATAGTTAAATGATGCAGTCTCTGAAATCATTGCCTGTGAACTTTTTAGAACTGGATTCTGTTCAGACTTTGGTTTCCAAATGAGAGGATGAAGACTGCTGGTTTTGGCAGAGCTTGTGACCCCTTAGCAACAATTGTCTATGCAATGCTCAGATAGCCCTGCATTCCTAACATAATAACGGTGTTCTGAGACCACTTAGTGTGGGTTGAGTTCATTAGCTTGACACAAAAGGAATCAGTGTCAAATTTCTGAAAGCGTTTCATCTTAATCCATTTGCAACTGAAGGTAGAGTCTTTCTACCATTGGTTGGAAAATGTAGAGGTAAGTATTACTTGTTAAACTGCAGTCTAGTGCATGATTAACACCCCTGAGTTGAGTGGGGTTAAATGAAAATCATGAAAGTTTCAAGATCCTTTTCTACACTTGTTTGAGTAACTTACATATCAGTAGAAGAATGACAATTTTAAATCCATTGCTATCAGATATTTTTCATACAGAGGAAAATGGTTTGTGGTCAGAGAGATCACATGCAGGAAAAATCCTGAACGTGTTACTTATGGGGGCTGAGCACTGAAATAGATGGTGGTAAGCTGCCTCAGTCTTTCATTGCTTAATGTAAAATGCGTATCATCTAACTATTCTCCAGACTAGTGATTAAAAAATTAACTAAAGCTGCTGCAGATGTGAATTTGAATCTCCTCAGGCTCAAGAGAGGACTGTACGTTGGCCTCCTGCTTTTTTTGTTGATTACCGTGTCATTTTAAAAGCACAGTCCTCACTCCACCTACATACCTCCCTATGTTCTTCACGCACCACCTCTAATCTACTACCTTCCTTCTAGGTGTCTAGCTTTACAGGAGTTATCCAGCCCAAAAGCCTAAGGTGGTACCTAAACAGATCCTCAAATATTCCAAGAAAGGGTGCTTTTGGTTTTCCTCATTACTAGTGTTTTCTGTGTTACCCTTCCCCAGGGCTGCATTCCTTGAACCATCTTTTGTCAGCATCTCCTTCCTTAAATGCACCGTATTTCTAGGCAGAGTAAATCTAGATAGGTTTGCATTCCACTTTTAAAGGCACACCTACCTGGTTCCATAAGAAGAGTACCTAAACTCATGCATAAATTCCTTTTGCCACCCAGTTTCCCTTCCTACCAGCTATTGTGATTCCAGAGTCAGAAGCCTGATTCTTGCTCTCTCCAACAAATAATAAATTGTCTCAGAAAAGTAAATTTCGCTGCCAGAGCCTGACCCTTAACAATTAGGTGGTGCAGTTGTTTCTTTCACAAAGCTGGGATTCATGGCTGATAGGATTCAGGGTTAGAAACAATATTTCCTGCAAGCACACAAACTTTTCATAAAATTAAAATGTAATTGCATTCAACTATGTTACTAGTGGCTTTATGTGATTTCTATGTAATTGTCCAAAATTCAGGTTTCTCTTGCAGTCATAATTGTGCTCTATGGATTTATTTCACTAATTGCTTGTTACTTAAACTGTCTCCTAAACTCTCCAGCATTAAAAATATTTTTTCTCCCTTACCTATTCAATCCCGTCCATCTTAATTATCTCTTTCTCTATACATTTATCCTTAAGCTCTTCTTTTTCCTTTTCCCATTCAACACCCCCCCACACCCTCACAACCCCCGTACCCTCCCCAATTTGATACTGACACTTCAGTTCCCTTCTAGGAATTGATTGCCTTTGGGTACTCTTCTAAGCCTTTGCTCATCTCTCTCGGGAGAAAAGGAGTAGGATGGGGCTCAAGCTTAATCGCTGGCAGAAAAAAAGAAGTATAGATATTGCATATCTTTCTTTCAGCTGATGACTAGAGAGAAGAAGCCAGAGATATCTGCTGAGAGGTGTATGTGCAGAAGGAACATCTGTTCAGAAGCTTGACACTAAGCTGCTGAATAGATTTTCTTTGCAGACTTCCTAGGGTATGCAAGGAAAGAAGAGGGTAAGTTGAAAGGCAAACTTCTGTCTGCTGCACATCATATGGATGGGCATAGGAAATCTACTGGCAGGTATTAGTCATCTTCCCTCATCCCTTGGAAGTTTTAGGAAAAGAAGCTTGTTGATTTGATTTTTCTTTCGCTGCAGTGCTTAACTATGAAAGCATTTTCCCCTCATTTTCTGAATATTAAATTCAGTTTTTCTTTCTTGTTATGCAAACCCCAACATTTGTTTCCCCTTTCACAATTACATGCCACAACATAAAATGTTCTGACATCAACTTTATTCTATCTGCAAGCATAAATGTTCTAAGAAGCCTAGAAAAATTAAGTGAAAACCAAAGATCAGTTTAGAGATAGAGAGGTCTGATGCATTGAAACTTCATCTATAATTCTTGCTATCTGTTTCTGATTCTTTTCTCACCCTAAGCCATAAAGTGAATGCTTTTTCCATATTATAAAAAAAATCCTGATTTGTTTAGTCAGAATTTCTGTTCTCATCTAATGAATATTCAATGTGATTTGTGTTTAAAAATAAAGAAAGCAAGATCTTTGACTTAGGGAAAAACTATCTTTGCGCTCTGAAGCCATGAAAATGAAGGATTTACATACTAAAATGTCATCTTGTGTGCAAATCATGCAAATTCTTGAAAAACATTACCCAAGAACAGATTTGTAAATTGCATCTATTGCAATAGGAGTGTGTAACATCTGCACCTGAAATCAACTCTTCTCTAAGCATAAGAAATCAGAAATACTTCTCTAAAAGGAGAAATAACTGTCTTTCCTTTTAGCAGTTCTTGGACAGCTACTGAATTTGGAGAAACCTGAATTGTGGACAATTGCATTGACAATCACATAATGCCACCAGTACCATAATCTAATGTAATTACATTTTAATTGTATGACAACTTTTAATCTTTTTCTTATTTTCTCTCATCTCTTTTTTCCTCCCTTAAAAGTAGATGTCTAGGGCTTTTGGCACTTCATAATTTCCTACCAAGATTTTCACTTCACTTTATATCTGTCTTCTGCCACTTATGAGTTTGATTTTTTTAAGTGATTGTTTAAATAATCAAGGTAAAAATTATTTACACATAATAATGAACTGTGTTTACATAGCAAGGTTTTGGTAAGGGGGGAGGTGAGAAACACTTAGAGGTGGCATCTGTAAAAACATACTCTAATGTCTGATACAGCCAATGCCAGCTGGCTCCAAGATGGATTCATTGCTGGCCAAGGTCAAGCCCATCAACAACAGTGGTAGCACCTCTGGGATAACATGTTTAAGAAGAGGAAAAGTTGCTGTGCCACAGCAATTTCAGAAGGAGGGAGGAGAGAGGAGTGAGAATATGTGAGAGAAACAACTCTGAAGTCACTGGGACCAGTGAAGAAGAATTGGGAGGATGTGTTCCAGGCAAAGGACCAAATTCCCCTGCAGCCAATGGTGAAGATCACAGTGAGGCAGGCTGTCCCCTTGCAGACCATGGAGGTTAATGGTGCAGCAGATCTTCACTTGCACCCCAGTGGTGACCCCACACTGGAGCAAGCTGGTGCCCAAAGGAGGCTGTGACACTGTGGAGGGATCACTAGGATCAGGATCCTGACAGGGCCTGTGGACATGTGGAGAGAGGAGCTTGCACCTGCAGGTTTCCTTGCAAGACTTGTGACCCCGTGGGGGACCCAGACTGAAGCAGTCTGTTCTTGAAGTACCACACCTTGTTGAAAGAAACTACACTGAAGCAGTTTATGAAGAAATGCAGACCTTGGGAACCAATTATGTTGGAGTTCTGGGAGGATGATCTTCTGTGGGAGGGAACCCATGCTGGGTCAGGGGAAGAGTGTGAGGAGTCCTCCCCCAGCGTAGGAAAAAATAACAGAAGAATGTGTGATGAACTGACTACAACCCCCATTCTCCTTCCTTTTGTTCAGTCTAGTAAGAAGGGAGGGGTAAAGGGAAAGTGGTTCATTATTTACATTTTGTTTCTTATTATCCTACTCTGATTTGATTGGTAATATTTTGTAAATTGATTGGTAATAAACTGGTAATAAATATTTGCCCAAAGTTGATTCTGTTTTGCCTATTATGGTAACCAGTGGGTGATAGCTCCCTGTTCTTATACAGACCCATGAGCCTTTCATTACATTTTCTCTCCTCGGTCCTGCTCATTGCTACATAATGATCTATTATAAAACAACTGTATGTGTTGATTTTTTTTGAGTCAAATTTTAGCTTAAGCTTTCATACCAGCCCCAACACTGAGCTCTGAGAAACACCATTTGTAACCAGCCATCAACTAGATTTTGCTCTATTCACCACAACTCTCTGGGCTCAGTCATCCAGAGTTTTTTACCTAGTGAAAATCCTAACTATCCAAGCCATGAGAAACACATTTTTTTCAGGAAAATGCTTTGGGAAGCAATATCAAAGGTCTTACTAAGGTCTAGGGAGACCATGTCCACAGACTTTCTACCATCTGCTACATGGGTCTCCTTGTCATTGGAGATCAGGTTAGTTAAGCAGGACTTGCTTTACCTCAACCCACACAGACTAGGTCTCACTAAGCTTGCAGATGACATCAAGTTGTGTGGGAGTGTTGATCTGCTTGAGGGAAGGAAGATTCTGCAACTGGATTGGACAGCCTGGGTTGATGGGCCAAGGTCAGCAGTATGGGGTTCAACAAGGCTACGTGTTGTGTCCTGCGCTTAGTCCAAAGCCACCCAATACAATAATACAGGCCTGGGGAAAAGTGATTAGAAATCTATGCAGCAGAGAGGGGCATGGAGTTGTTCACCAACAACTAGCTGAATATGAGCTTCCAGTGTGCTCAAGTGGCCAAGAACGCCAATAACATCCTGGATTGTATCAGAAATATTGTGACAAGCAGGACTTAGGAAGCGATTTTTCCCTCATAGTCAGCACTAGTATGGTCACACCTCAAATACTCTGTTCAGTTTTGGACTCCTCACTACAAGAAATAATTTGAGGTGCGGGAGTGTATGCAAAGAAGGGCAGCAAAATTGGTGAAGGATCTGGAGCACAAGTCTATGAGGAATGGCTGAGGGAACTGGGATTGTTTAGTCTGGAGAAAAGGAAGCTGAGGGGGGACTTTATCTCTCTTTACAACTACCTGAAAAGAGGCCATAGTGATTAGGGTATTGGTCTATTCTCCCAATAAACAAAGAATAGAAGCAGGGGAAATGACCACAAGCCGCACCAGGGGGCTTTAGATTGGGTATTAGGAATTATTACTTCGCTTAAAAGGTTGTCAAGTATTTGAACAGTTTGCCCAAGGAAGCGGGGAAGTCTTCATCCCTGGAAACATTTAAAAGAAGTGTAGATGTTGTGTTTAGGGACATGGCTTAGTGTTGAACTAGGCACTGTTAGGATCACAGTTGGACTTGATGATCGTAAAGGTCTCTTCCAGTGTAATCTATTCAGTGATTCCATGATACAAAGAAGATTTTAAGCTTGCTGCTGGAAAGGTGAATAAACATTATTGACATGTTGTAGGACTAACATTTCTTAATTGCCCTGGCCACAAGCTCATTGGAATCAAAGGGGCTGGAGAACAAGTCTTACAAGGAGCGACTGAGAGAGCTTGGGTTTTTCAGTCTGGAGAAGAAGAGGCTGAGGGGAGACCTTATTGCTCTCTACAACTACCTGAAGGGAGGTTGTTGAGAGGAGGGAGCTGGCCTCTTCTCCCTAGTGACAGGGGACAGGACAAGAGGGAATGGCCTCAACCTCCACCAAGGGAGGTTCAGGCTGGACATAAGTTAAAAATTCTTCGCTGAAAGGGTCATTAGGCAATGGAGCTGGCTGCCCGAGGAGGTGGTTGACTTGTCTTCCCTGGAGGTGTTTAAGGCATGTGTGGATGAGGTACTGAGGGGCATGGTTTAGAGATAGGTGGGAAAGGTTGGACTCAATGATCCCGTGGGTCTCTTCCAAACTGGTGATTCTATGTTTCTATGATTCTGTATGGTGGCAACAGTCTCAGTTTGCTCAGGCTGCACCATTCCAGGATTAGACAACAGGAACTTCAAACATAAACAGGGTAGAAATGCTTAACTCTCTCAGAGATATATGTGATGGATGGCAGGTAACTATTCCTACTACACAAAGGCACCATGCTTCAGAATGAATGTCGGTTAGTCTGAAATTTTATGCAAAATAAGGAGTTGAGAGAATTGTATTTGTAACTGTCATGCTACAGGTATGCTTCTGGATACAGGCATTTCAGTGAGAAGACACAATATTGTGAAAAGTAGTATGGTAATAGTGGAAGTGAATTTTGGTCATTAAAATCTTCATCAATTTGCTTTGAAATCAAAACTTGCCTCATATGGACTTCAAAGTGTTGAACAAAGTCTGATGTGTTCTTATTATACAGAATAATTAACAGGTTTATTCTTATAAAACAGAATAAATCTATACAGAAACTTAAAATAGAGAAACTGAAAAAAACAATCTGAATGAATATTTCTGTATATTAGTTCTCTTGGTTCAGAAAGATGTTCAGTTTGTAAAAACAGAACATAAAAATTACATGTAAGAATAAATTGTAGTTTTTTTCTATGCATAAAAGTAGTTTATTTTTATACATATTATAACACAAATATTATGAGACTATAAGAATCAAAAATATATTTGTAGTCCTCACTGTATACGAGATACACAAGCAATAACAGCCATATGGTGCTTTTAGAATATATTGTGATGTTTAATTTTGCAAGAAATACTACTGTTGTAAAATTCACGAAGAAATAAAGAATCCTCTTTTCCCCTGTGAGGAAATGAAGTACTTTTAAGTGGCTTTTGACAGGCATTAGTGTATGGGTTACTTTTTGCAGTCCTTTATGTGCTTCCCTTAGTCCACCTCATACAGTTATGTCAGCTAAGGTTACATGGGTGCTGGATGCGAATGGTTAAATGCAACTGCATCTTTGTCCCATAGAGTTTGCAGAGCTCTTCCAGCAACTTGCATTCAGCCACACCAACCAAAAACCATTAGTGCCATTGATTAGGTAATTGGTGTCAGTGTAGCATCCTAAGACTGTACTGATTCCTTGTATTCCTCTCCAACAAAAACATTTTGGAGCACTCTCAATACATCTCCATGAAGGGACCAAAACTGTAGAAGTTAACTCAGCATGGGAAACAGTGGTGTGTTTTCCTCTACAATACCAGTTATTTAGCTCTGATCACGTTTTTTTAGAAATGATACTACAAAATTGAGTGAAAAGAATGATGAGGAAATTGGTGGAAAAATTGGTGGAAAAACCTGAGTATTGTTTTAGAGCTGGAGAAGCTGCAAGTTAGAGAAAATAACTCTTATTGATTACATTGGGATTAAAAACTGGTTTGAGTTGAGGTTTGTTTTTTGGTTTTGTATGTTTTTTCTTTTATTTTAAAAAACCTTTCTTTGGACTTCTTCACAATTTGCTAACTTAGTCATAATAACAACAAACGATATAAAGAAGACAGAACAGTATATTCCATTTTCCTGTGTGTAAACACTTCATAAGTTTAATGAGACAAAAACCTGTGAATTCAAAAATATCAGAAGATAGTAGGTTTTTAATGTGTCTACAAAATATATTGCCACATCATGATTCTAAAGTCAAGTAGTTAACCAGACTCAAAACAACTAGATATTTGTAATAAGAGTAACAGTTAAAGGTGTTAGTTTAATAGTGTTAAAAGCTTCCAAAATGGAAACTTGACATCACCTTTCATGGCTAGTTTTCATTTTAATTAGTAAGAACTCAATTTGGACGTATAAAGTGGGGAAGGATATTGGGAAGTGTATTCACCTATTATGGAATTCCAGTACTTTCTCCCATGTTAGTACTGAAGAAGTCAAAGCATGCAACAAAAAGGATTGTGTATTTGAATCAAGTTCAGAGATTCCAGCAGCAGGAACATACATGGCAGCAATATTCTTACTAATATCATTTCTTAGGAGAAAACAGTCAATTACTCAGGATCTTTCAAACTGTTCAGTAGGAAAATATACTTACTTAGAGGCTAAGAAACATCTCTAAATACTAATTTGTATATATTACAATATTTCAAAGTTAAACCATATAATTTTTATCACTGGAGGTGTTTTAAGAACAATAATAATTGTTTCTCAACAATTAGAATGCTACTGGTGAATATATTATTTGTTAAAATGTCTATAAATTAATATTCCACTTATATGAATCTACTATCCAAAGCTGACTTTATCCTCATAAATTCTATTGAGATCTCATAATGTTCTGATTGATATTTGGTTCATTAAGGTTCACCTATCTTCTTTTTTCTTTTCCCTTTTCACTTTTTTCTTTTTCTTTTTAATTCTTATCCCTAGTGGTCTACCAAGCTCTTATAACTAATTTGTTTTGTGTCTAATAAAACAGTAAGCAAAATGTCCATGTCATTTATTACTCATGGAACATGCAATGTTAAATATGAAAATGTTTCCCATTATCTTAGTCTTTTTGAATTATTGTGGGGTTTTGTCCCATTGAAAACAAAAAGCAGAGTTCAAACTTGAGTTAACTATTGGGCTGTGTATGCTATAGCCAGAAGGCAGAAAAGACCCTGTCTCTGTGGACACCTTAATTTAATTTTCACAGGATTAATGGAGATAATAGTGAAAAATTAATTTTATTTCTTCCTCTTTTTTACTTGAATGGATCACTTCCAATAAGAATTCGACTTTAGAAAGTAAGAAAACAGTGCATTAGGATTTTCAATAGCAATATATTTAAGAACAAGCATTATGAATATTTGAATTTTTGTTTTCAAATTTATATTTATGATTTCCCTGTATTTTAATTATAAATATTTGTATATGTTATCTTTAAAATCTGTTGGCATTTTGTTAGAGTTACAGTGCTGGGATGTCTATAATCTTCTTTTTACTGTGCAAAACACTCTTCTTTAACACCATGTGGAAATCAAAACAAATAAAGAAATAAAACTCCAACCCACTAACAAACATAGAGACATGAAAGGGGTTTTTTTTTAACCCATGCAATTAATTTATCTCAAAGACTTGCTCAAACTAGCTTTGTAGGTCATGAAATGAGGAATTACCAAGTAGAAGTGATTCCTGGACCAGCAAGAAAAAACAAAATCTACAATCTGATAGCACACACTAAGCTCTAAAATCACTAGCTCTGCAACCAAGGATAACAGCACTGATAAAAGTTGTCAATATTTTTAAACACATGGAAACATTTATTTGCTAACTATATTTAAAACCAAGTAAATAACTGGAAAACTCTTTTGGGAAAAGGAGAGTAAATTACTACCAACTAAATTCCTAGTAAATTGTCATTTGTTTCATTTTCCCCAGGGCAATGTGAAATTAGAGAGATAAACAAGTAGATGGCATTTCAGTTTGTGCTAAACAGATAGGTTAAATGTGATTTTGAATACAGTTATTCTAATATGCAATCATAAGAAATACTTGCATATCAATTTACCCTATTGAATACATTAGAACCACAAATCATCTCACTTTGTGGATGGCCTGGGGCATTCGTTTTATCACACTGTAACTAGTTCTATAGGGCAGATTAAAACAAACTGCTAGTTCAGGAATAACCTGTAAAATTAAAGCAAAATGGTATGACAGGTGCAGCTGTCTGAGATTAATCAGTAAGTATTCTTCATCTTCTCTTAAAACCATGAACTGCTTTTGATCAGCCATTCTGTAGGACTATGTATTTAACATAACTGTCTAAAACCATACTGCTCTATTCAGTCAGCACAATATTCCCAGCCTATATTTTCACATCTTCTTTTTACATATTGGAGCCATTCTTTAAATCATATTCTTAAATATCATTAAGTGCACGAATCAACCAAATGTGCTTGCCTGTGTGCTAATGATAATGGTTAAATATTAATCTCTTCTCCCTGTATGTTATCAAAGGGACAACAAAATCAAAAGGAAAAATACATTCTTTGCAAGTCTCTTTTCTCTCGCTTTCAGCAGAGACAGGTACAACTCTGGTAAATTCTGTGGTAGAACTGCAGCAGAATGGGAAATTTTGATTAGTAATCAAAATCTTTGCTGTAAGTATTCTGATGAACACCTGTAGTAGTGTATTCTCTGCAGAAAACCAGCAGAATATTCAGGAATTTTTTTGTTACAAAAAAAGAACTCTCCTCAACATCATTTTATAGTCCCAGTCTAGTCCATTTCTCCAAATGAGCATGACAGACAAGAATATTCATCTTTTCTTGCCTCCAGCTCCTAGAATATCTTTGTATCTTTACAATTACCACCTCAAAACCTCATAGTTTGAGGGCAGTATATGTTCTCTTTCAATATGAGGATCATAGTTACAAAATTTCAGTTCTCCTAGAGATGCAATAAACATTTTCCAGTGCTGAGTGTATTTGAGACATATCATCTTCACTGTCCGTTCCTCAGAATGTTTGCTTTTTTAAAAATAAGGAAAGACTGGAAACTCTACTTTTTAATTGATTTTGATAGTCCCTAGAAAATTTACTGCTCTGAGGTCACCCATCAAAACACCTAAGTGCTTTCAAAGTATATGGCACAGTCATTCAAGTCAAGTCTATCATAAACTCACAGAAAAATGTCAACAGCTAAAAATAATCCTGCAGGTTTAAACTGCATTATATTATGACTTTACGATGTTATTTCAACATCAATTGCTTTATGTGTAGAAGATTTATACGTTTTCAAATAAACTCCTTGCTACTTCAAAACCTGGGGAGTGTATTACTGTTTAATATTCACCAATTTCCCTTGTATATCACTAAAAAACCATGTCAGAGTCCCATGATGAGGAAAAAAGTAAATTACACAACTTAATACAGAGTTTCAATGCAGATGAAAAGATAGAAGCTTATGTAATAAAATAGAGACTTTGGTATTCGGGAGATCTTTCTGAGAAGTGTGGTTCCAAAGAATAACAACAACACAGTTGAACTTAGTGTTAATGCTTATAGTGATATTTGCAAGAAAGAAAAGAGATGAGTAATCACATAAAGGTAACAGTAATTGATGACTTTTATGATTGAAAATGAAACAAACATAAATGTAAAGTACCACTCCATAAGTTTCCTTTGGTGTTTTCCAGTTTCTGTCTTACACTTCAATTAGTTTGGTTTTCTGCATAATTGTGGTGTGCATTTTGATGTTGTATTAAATCATAAAGGACAGAAAAATGCTCTTCATTTCACAACATCATGTATGTTCAGTGTCTTTTTGGCTTACTCCTTACTATGTTGTTACAATGAAAAATAATTAGAATGCATTAAATGAGAGTATGAAATACATAACTGCCAGCAATCACAATCATTTTGCCTGTATGTACTTACGTCCAAATACCATTACTAGTTGTAATATTTGTATCACTTAATTTTCTAGACAAAATAACTTTTTCTGGACAATTTTTCTGCAGAAATGTCCCTTTTATTAAAAAAAATACCTTCAGTATTTGGATTTCTTGAAAAAGAGTATTCTTTTTTCATCCTTTTTTTGTTGTGATTTATGTTATTACAGTGGGGGAGTTGGAGTACTACTGTGACAAATAAAAGAGCCAGAGAAATCCAAAATCCTTTCTTCATACCACTCAGCTGTTGATTTACTCCCTGACTGGTTTGGGCTGCTCAAAGTATGTTTTCCAAGACAGTGCCTGGGCACAGTTTAAAGATGGTTCACTCCAGATCTGTTTATGATGGGATTGTGGCAACTGTGGTTTTGTTCCCTCTTCCAAGTCCTCCAAAACTTACCCCAGAAGTCTGTGCATTTTCGTCATATCCTCATGTAAAACCCTTATTTTATTCATTAAAACCCAATAACTTTTAATACAGCCTTCACATTGGGTTACATTGTGGGGATACTATATGGAGTCAGAGAAGATGCAAAGCCAAATGGTTTGTAGCATGGATGCAGCAAGACTGATCCAAGACATTATTACTAAGCGCTGTGACATGAACTCCTCCATGCTGTCTGCACTAAAGGGCATGATTTTCTAGAAATCCATGCAAAGCCATATATCTCAAAGTCATGCACAGTGAATATTTTTCTTAAAACACTTTCCAGTAAGAAACAAATAAATGACAGGCTTTAAAAAAGACAGTTGTAACAGTTAATGTAAAACATGGAAAATTATTGTCCCAATATGACAGGGTAGGATAAAGCCCCACTGCTGGCTTCACTTGCTTTTGGACCTCTTTCTGTACAGCAAAGCCAGAAAGGCTGTTATAATCTAACAACTGTCATGAGGATTACCACTATTTTCTAAAGTAATAACAGTAACATGATAATAACTTCTATTATAGAGATAAAGGAAAGACATTAGAGGATAGATTACTTCCTAGCACATGCAACTCATACTTATTACAATTTTATAAGAGAAGATGTTTGAACTCCAATTAAAAGAATAATGCTGAGCAAATAATTTAGTACAATATGTGCTTCTGAGTTTTGTTTTCATTAATTATTTTAAACTTATCTATGTGTGTGATAGTACCATATTCAAAATGGACTCACGGACAGTAATCACATCATTCTTGCTTTGGAAGTGTTCTTGATTCCTTTCCCTCTAAGCTAAAGTTTGATATATGAGACAGCTGGTGTGTTTGCACAGCGTTTGGCAGAAGACCAAGAATATTGAATTATAAAATCATGGAATAGTTTGGGTTGAAAGAGACCTTAAAGATCATCTAGTTCTAAATACCCTGGTCAGACTGCCCAAGGCCCCAT
>WAAB01017159.1:107085-136235 GCA_013389865.1 Piaya cayana | reverse complement strand
CAGGTCAAGGTGCAATGGCCTCAAGCTCTGCCAGGGGAGGTTCAGACTAGACATCAGAAAGAAACTGTTCATGGACAGGGTCATTGGGCACTGGCAGAGTCTGCCCAGGGAGGTGTTTGATTCTCCATCCCTGGAGGTATTTAAAAGACAGGTGGTGAGGTGCTGAGGGGTATGGTTTAGTGGCAGGTAGGAATGGTTGGACTCGATGATCACAGGGGTCTTTTCCAACCTAGTGATCCTATGATTCTATGATTCTAACTCTCAGTTTAATGTCTCACCCCTGGGCTAACGTTATTGCATTGCAGTATAGCCTTCATTTTGAAAATCAAGTTTCACATCATTTCCCAAATGCTTTCAAAGACCTCCTTTACCCAGCTGAGCCTGTAAAGACACTGAAGCAAGAGCTCTGAGAGCTGAAGTCACCCTTTTGATCTTTTTTTGAGTTTTAAGTGGAAGAGTTGGACTTCTACCAAGCCACATGTTAATGTACCCCCATCACCATTACAACAGTAAATGTCCTGCAATAATGGAAAAGAGCTGAAGAGCCATTTGGTCCCTCTGGTCTCAGCTGTCCTGGTACCTCACCAGACAGGAAAATTCAACCTACCAAATACTGACCACCAAGTGAAGTGCCAACATGTACTGTACTGTGATGTACAACGTATGCAAACCCTAAAGCAATGGAATCTACCACTTGCTTCTTGCTGTAGCCTGCAATTAATCATCTGCATATGAAGAGCATGGAAAATGGGGGAACTGAGAAAACAGTACTCAATTAATAATTTTTTTAAATTGAATAGTTTTCCTCCCAGAGCACTAACCCACACTGGGAGGAGAAGGTGCATAGAACAGATAAAGGACCAGGAAATGTTGTAGCCCATTCAGAGATCAGCATCTGTGCTCCCATCATCCAGCTTTTGCAGACAAAATAAGAAGATTGAAGTTCAAACCCCTAGATTTAGGTTTCAGCCATGTTAGCCTATGAACTAGGATGAGAGTTCAGCTGCTAAAATATAGGGATCTATAGCCCTATGACACACCATAGAGCATCTGAAATATCTGTGGGTGGGTGCTGGATGTGACAAAGAGCTGGAGCCTTTGAGACAATATTCGGAGATCCAGTGGGATTTCCTACAGTTCCCAAAAAGATGTTAGGTGACTATCTAGCGGTAGGAAACTGATTTATATATTAACTATTTAAGCCTCCATGGTAGCCAACAGAGACCTTGAGTCATTTGCTGACATTTGGTGCCATCTGAAGTTCTCTGCACTGAGCACCTGAGACACCTCCAAGGCACAGGCAGGTACCACACAGTACTGATGGGTGCCACAATGTCCTGGAATGCCCTAGAGTTGCACAAATGGTACTGGCCACTTACAAGTGAGAAATTTGTTTCAACTTGGAAGTAAATCACATTTCTTTGAAGCACAGAGACCTGTTCACCTCACTCGAAAGTTAAAGTCATATTTGCAGAACTGAATAGCTCCCTATACACATTTCCGATATCCCCACTGTCTGCAGAAATGAAACACTTTGTTCACAAGGTGAACATTGTAGGTTCAGTTATATTTTTAGGTGTCTGAAGCTAGAACATACTCTGAGACTTAATTTTTTTATTAAATTAGATTTGGCTTACATGTCAGATGCCAGTAGAGCTGTGGCAGTCCTGCTCCCAGTTAAAAAAAAAAAAAAAAACAAAAAAAAAACTAAAACTCCCGCTGTAAGTGCCTGTAAGCCCAAATAGGGCAGTTTTATCTAGCCACACCATCCCCCCTGTTTTACATAGGAATCCTGAATAACCCAGGTGGATGCAACTGTTTCTAGGAAGGTTGGCGCACAAAGTTAGGTGCTGCAATGGGCTGTACTGTAATTCTCAGGGCCCATGGCGGATCTGAATGTCTTTCTGTATTTAGGACCCTAAGCAGCTTGGTAATTTCCTTCCTGAGGTGTTTAAAGGAATAGACAAAAGACAAGACTGAGCTTCATTTTTCCCAAATCGTGTAAACCACAGATGCTTTGTATTTAATAAAATGTACCACTTGATGTTGGCTTCCCATGGTCCTTTTTATTAAGTGTTACTTTTCAATGCCCCCTGTGAGAGAATAATAATAAGCTCTGCCACACTTGCTGCATAGAACCCATTAAAAACATCATCTGTCCTTGCCCCATGAAAATGTGCCCCCTGAGAAGTGGTGTGAACATTGACTTGTAGAAAATAAAGAAGAAAATTAGCAGCCAAGAAGCTCCATACTTTACCTTGTGTAAAAAAAAAAAAAAAAAAAAAAAAAAAAAAAAAAAAAAAAAAAAAAACAGGAATTAAAAAGAGCAAGTCTAAATTTTAGAGGTCACATGCACCACCTTGGTCCTTTTGGGATCACATTGAAAAGTGTAGTAGAAAGTGAAGCAATCTGACTGATTCTTGACAAATGAATCATTTGAAAAATGAAAATTCAAATGCCTATGCTCTCTGATTTCATAAAACTGGACCCAAAGTTGTCCTTCCTCATGTTTTGACCATAAACTCTTCATAAAGTCATCTGAAAAATATGCAGTCCAGAGCACATCACATGTCACCTTCTAGGGACTCTGAACTGATCTAGAAGAAGAGCCAAAGTTCTGTAACTGATCCAGTGACTAACACAGGGAAAATCTGTGTAAAAAAAAAAACTGGTAAAAAAGGTGCAGGGTTTTGAGAAGTGATCTTGATCTGCTTTGTTCCACAGCTGTGACTACTATTAAAAACCCAGAGATGTCCTGTTAATATACAAAAGGAAGAAAATGAAAAATGTTAAGGCTGTATTAGTACAAGGTTCTAAGGAAAGCTTTTACTTTAATGATTTCCCTAATCTTTTTCTTTTTCACTGAAAGGTTTTATAAGAAAAGCTCTTGTACGACTATATTTTAAACTGTATTTGAAAAGGCTAATTCTTTACTTTCAGGGGGTAAAAATAATTGAGGTGGAGTAGAGCTCCATTTGATGATGCTAAACCTGCTTCCTTTGGAGCCAAGCATGATCAACACAGAGTACAAGAGAGAACAGCAGAACTGCAGTTCTTTTCTCTGGAGAAGCCTGTTGCTTGCAAGCCTGCTGCTGGAGGCAGCCTGTGCTGCAAGATGCTCCTTAATCACTCTCCAAGACCAATGCTGTCCTTATACCAACAGTGCTTGCTGACACTGCAACGCTCCCTGATCTGTCTTAATGAGCTTGACTCTTGTGTCACCCCTGCCTGTGACAATATCTGTGCTTTCTAAAGTCCAGACTGTTCTGGTGTCACCAAGGGAAGTTAGAAGCTGGCACCAGGTCATTGTCTTTTGAAGGATGTTATTGGAGGTGTAATAGTGCTTGGTGCAAAGACCCTAGCACAGGCTCCTAATGAGCTTCTCCCAGGACTGGAGGCAAAAGCATCACTTGACTGAGTTCAGTTTACAATTCTGTTAATTAACTCAGATGGGGCTAATTAGTACAGCACCATAGCACCATGGTCATTCTCCTTGAAGAGCCTGTAAGAATTTATTTGCTCATCTCTGTACCCTGCCACACTGCCTCACTGCAGCTCTACAGTAGTTCTTGAGAATGTATCCCTGTTTGGCATGGACCAGGGGATCTTGGGTTCCTTAGAGCAGTTGAGCATGTGTTGCAGGCAGATACCTGCCATATGCACAGACGAAGAGCTCTTGCTTTTCCTGCATTTGTCCCCAGGCCAGTTACACCCTCTGTGTCTTATACCCAAGTAAAGTAAAAAGTAAAAAAACAAGATGGATTTTGCTACCTCAAAAACTGCTAAGTAGAAGCCATTCACAGAAGAGCTTAAACCTCTCAGATCAATCCTTCTTATGTGCACAGAGATCAATAAACACAAGTTGTGTTGTTCCCGGTTGAAAGGGTTAACCGCTTTTCAGCTGACTCTAGCATCTCCATTTATAGGTAATGACTTACGTTTTCCTGAGTTGTCAGACAGTGTGTCATTCCTCTATTAGTCATAATTCAGTTATATGTTTCTGCATAAGTTTAATGTATGTCAAATATGATTCATCTGGGATGCTACTTCGACTGTCACGCAGCACTTATCTAACTGATATTTCAGGAAAACACAGATCTTGGGGGACACTTAGAAAAGGAAACTATTAAAACAAAAAAAAAGTTGGAAAAGAGTCACATGAAGATGGTGAAGGTGAGGGTTATGATTTAAAAAAAAAGACAAAAATGTATAAATGAGCAGCTGCTCTGTGTGCAAATTAAGAGTTTTAGCCAGCAAAGTCAGTGATCTGACATCTCACAGTATTAACCTGTAGATAACTTCACAGAGAGAATCACTGCAACTCAGGACAGGCATCTAAAATAAACAAGAAAATTTTTCCTCTTCACTCATCCTTTCTCTCTCTTTGTTTTTCAATAATCTAGACAACTAGTCACATTTTCAGAAGTCAAGAGTTTGGCAGATAAACCACACTTACACTAACTCAAAATTGAAAGAACATAGACAGATTAAATCCCATTCCTCACTTAGACTTTCTTGATTGTTTAGAAGCTGTGAACAATTTAAACACATGATGCTCAAACTCCCTTTGCTGGACTTTGGGATACTGATGGATGAAAAGTGGGACATGATCAGATGAAAAGGGGTAGATTTAAATTGGAGATAAGAAACACTTCTTTACAATGATGGTAGTGAGACACTGGAACATGATGCCCAGAGAAGCTGTGGATGCCTCATCACTGGAAGTGTTTAAGGTCAGTTTGGACGAGACTTGTAAGCAACTTCATCTATATCCCTAACCATCTAGATGATGTTTAGAAGTCCCTTCCAATCTAAACTATCCTGTTATTCTATATAGAGATACAGAGCCCTGAGTTTCCCACCTTGGTAATGTACAACTGATTTCAAAGAGAAACCAGGAAAGCCTGGGGATTCAAATTCCCTGCTTTACCAGCAGAATGAAACATTAGCTCTTTAAAGCATTGCTGATAATCTCAAACCATAACTTGACATTTATTTTATGTAGCAAATTCTTCAGTTTCTGCTATGTTGTGTGTACAGAGCTGCCAGAAGGCAGACACTGGCCAATAGTTTAATATGTAAGCTTTGTGAAAGCCAAGAACAGTTACAGTTCCTGAGATTTTCAGATATTATTAAGACTTTCTCTGCCTGTGCTGCAAGAAGAATGAACTTTCTGTGGGAATGGCCAGAGTATGTCTCAGCCAGGGATATTCCATCCACAAACAGGACATTATGTAAACAAATGGCAGAGAGGCAAAGCAAACATCTATCTAGATAGATTGGTAGACACAACTTCAGTTCAAAATCTTTCTCTTTGATTTGGAGAAGGGCCTTTAACATCCCTGTGAACAAACAGAATAGGGGGATTACAGATGTCCATCTCTCTTTCTGTCCCACTGAAATCTGAATTCCTGATGCCATATGATGCTCCAGCAGGAGACTCTGAAAAAGCCCTATTCCTAATATTCAGTACCCAAACATATCAGCACTGTGGATTAAGTTCCCATTTTGAGTCAGACAACACAGAGATTTTGAGCCCTCAAGCTAGGACTCCATTAACAAGGCATGATGCCAGGGGCTGGGGTGGTCAAAATGCAGGCACAAATGCCAAAAATGGCTTCTGTTTCAGTGGGAAGGCTTTGGTGGGCAAATATGTGTGGAAATGTTAACTGTTATAACTAATTTCTTTCTTCGTGGGTAAGCGCTGCCCATTTGTTTTCTGGAATAAAGCCCAAAGGCTCTCTTTAAAAACTGACTGTAGGTGACATCTCTGCTGAAAAACTGTACCATGCCTCGAGCCATTAATCACAGTGTGACTGTAACAACTTAAAATGAAATCAATCCAATATAATTGAAGTCTTTCTAAAGATCTGACTAAGGTTCCTGCATTGATTCTGGTCATATCCCGCTGAGATCAGATGAGGGAATGATGATTTACTCAATCTATACACTTATTCTCTAAGTCAACTAAAAAAGAAAGCTGTGTGCACTGCCAATTCTTTGAAAATTCTGCTTTTAAACAGACACACTTAAAAACTGCACCACGAAATATAAATTAAAATCTTGGCTTTATTTAATATAGATATAGATACAGAGCTTTAGTTCGCAAACTATGGGGGTGGGAAAGCACTTAGATTATCCATTCCTAGTCCAAGGTAGGTTCACCTATATTTATGACAGTCCCAACAGAATCTTAAAGACTTCCAACTTTTTTGTCCTTTTCACAGAAAATATGGAGATGACCTTATTTCCTTTTCCTTTCTGGCTAATTTTTTTGAAATGCGGTCTCATGTCTATCTTAAGTTATTTCTAAATCAAAGAATTCCAAGGCTTCCTTTAGCTTTACTTCATCCATTGTATTTTCTTAATCATGCTTGCAATGCACTTCTCTCCATCTATGCAAGTTCTGTTGAAGCTAGGAAGTAAACACTGTTCATATGTCAGCTTACACATTATAAAGATCAAATAGGGAGAGTCCTGAAGGAAGGCAATTACATGGCTGATGTAATTGCCAAGCCATTCTCCATGATATTTGAAAAGTCATGGCAGTGAGGAGAAGTCGCTGGTGACGGGAAGAAGGGTAGCATTGTGCCCAAACTTAAAAAGAGTAGAAAAGATGATCCTCCTAGAAGCTAAAGCACATGAAGGACAGGGAGATGATAAGAGGAAGCATGCATGGCTTCACCAGGGGCAAGTCCTGTGTGACCAGCCTAGTGGCTTTCTATGATGGAGTAACCACAGCAGTGGACATGGGAAAACCAGCAGATGTGATCTATTTGGACTTCTTTAAAGCCTTTAACATGCCCCCCCCCCAACACCCTTCTCTCTAAATTGGAGAGATACAGATTTAATGGGTGGACTGTTCAGTGGATAAGAAACTGATTGGATGATCACATTCAAAGAGTGGTGGTCAATGACCCAAAAACCTGAACGAGAACCATAATAAGTGGTGTCAGTCAGGGATTGATATTAGGACAAGTGCTATTTAATATCTTCATCAATGATATAGACAGCAAGATCGAGTGCACCCTCAACAAGTCTGCAGATGACACCAACCTGAATGGTGTAGTTGCACACCAGAAGGACATGATGTCATCCAGAGGGACGTGGACATACTGGAGAAGTGCGTCTGTGTGAACCTCGTGAGATTCAACAAGGCCAAGTGCAAGGTCCTACATCTGAGTCAGGGCAATCCATGGTTGCAATACAGAATGAGGGATGACATGATTGAGAGCAGCCCTGCAGAGTAGGAGTTGGGGGTGCTCATTGATGAGAAGCTCAACATGAGCCAGTGATATATGCTCACAGCCCAGAAGGCCAACTGTATCCTGGGCTGCATGAACAGAAGTGAAGCCAGCAGGTTGAGGGCCCCTCTACTTTGCTCTATGTGAGACCTCACCTGGAATATTTGTGAGGGTTTGAGTCAAAACTCTCCCCCAAACCCCCACAGCGTCCACAGTCCCTCTCCCTTCCCCCAGCCCTCACCCCCCTGTTATAAACGCGAGAGAGAGATAAGGAGAAGAAAGAGAGACTGAAAATACAAAAAAACCAAGCAGGCTGAAACTAAGTGATTATATATAATGTATTAACACTAATATGCAACTAAAATACTACATATACAATAATCAGAGAATAAGAGCCCCCCAGAACATCCCATGCCCCGTAGGGAAGCAATCAGAGATTCTGAGAGAGAGAAAATAAAATCACCACACTCCTCAGATAGCAGAATCTCACTCGGCATTCCATGCCACTCTGGAGTCCAGCAATGCATCACTGAGCTTGACTCCTCCAGCCCTTCCCAATGCACACCGGAGAGAAGAGAGAGACAAGATGGAGCCTGATCCGGAAAAGGAAGTGTGTCCTACCCCCAATTACACCCTTATTTACATAGAAAATGTTGCATGGAATACCTGGGAATTGTAGTTTTTCCTCAGCCACAATCTGGCTATTCTTAAAGGGGCCAAAATCAAACCATGACAATATTGTATCCAGTTCTGGAAATCCTAACATAAGAGGGATATGGAACTGTCAGAATGGGTCCAGAGGAGGGCCACAAATACAATCAGAGTGCTGAAGCACCTCTGCTATGAGGACACGCTGAAAGAGCTGGGGCTGGTCAGCCTGGAGAAGAGAAGGCTCCAATGACACCTTCTAGTGGCCTTCCATTACCTGAAGTGGGCATATAAGAAAGCAGGGGAGGCAGATTTTATAAGGACATATAATGATGAGACAGAGGGCAATGGGTATAAATTGGAGAAGGAAAGATTTAGACTACATATAAGGAGGAACTTCTTCATGACGAGGGTGGTGAGGCATAGGAACAGGTTGCCAAGGGAAATTGTGGGTGCCCCATCCCTGGAGGTGTTCAAGGCCAGGTTGGGTGGGTCCTTGGGCAGCCTGATCAAGTGGGAGGTGTCCCTGCCCATCACAAGAGGATTGGAACTACATGATCTTTAATGTCCTTTCCAGCTCAAACCAGTCTATGATTCCATGATGTAATGATTTGATGGTTCTATAATATTGAAGAATATGGCCGAGAGGACATTCCTGTTGATTTCTCTTCAATGCATCCTTCCCATCTGGCAATGAACATTGAATAATTATTCTTCTGATTTTCAAGCATCATTGCATCCACCTAAGAGCTGATACATATTTTGCTAGTTTGTCCTCAAAATTATTAAATGAAATAGCTGTACGTATATGCATTGAAAGTTTTCTTTCACGTGTCTTCTAGGTGTTTGTAAAACTTCTGCTTTATTATATTTCAATTTCTTTCTGGCAAGAAAGAAATCTAAACTCAGAATTGTATGATTGGGAGGAAGGGCTTCCACTTATAAAACAGACAAGCATTTTTGTTGTCTTTTTCAAGTCTCATGGAAGATTAACTCAGCTCCAGCTCCTTCAGGTTTTCAAAAGTATCTTCTAGTAGTTTTAAAAGTCCTTCAGTTGTTCAGATAAGCAACTGATAATTTTTTGTGTTTTCTAACTTGTGCCTTTTAAGCTAGCCACCTGATTAAAATCAACTTTTTCAGTGAAGACTCTTACCAAAAAGACAATAAAAACTTTGACCTTTTTACTGTATCTCAAGTTACACTAGATGACTGATTGGGCAACTAACTCCCACCTCTAAATCTCAGTGAGAGTAATCCCATCCAAACTTCTAAAATGTGGTTTGAATTCCAGATGAAAATCAAAAGCTGGATGAACATTTGCACATGGGAACAAAAATTCTAAAAGATATTAAAGCTTTATGAAATGTGAAAGTGAAAATTGTACTTGAAGAAGAGCTGCTCTTTAACTATTGCAAAACTTGTCTAGAAAACCGTTCTTTACAGCCAAAACAAAAACCAGGTCCCCAGAGGACTCATACAACTCCTGAATATGCCCATGAGGAGAGTAAAGTGCATTTTTGGAGGATCACTGGTGAGAACACTAGAGACTGTTCCTCTCTGCAGTGATTTCAAATTTGCCTTTAAGGCTACACAGCAGGCAGACTTTTAAACCTTAATCTATACTTGAAAGTGGTTTTCTTTTGTCAGTTTATGGACAACTTGTCTTTAGGATTGATGAGGTCAAAAGCTGTCTGAAAGGCAAGAATGAAGATAATAAACAAAGAGGGCTGTGAGAATAAAAGAAAGCTAACAAGTGATATGAAGAACTGAAGCCTAGCATGTACATACCCTTTAGCTGTCAGTTGCTTTCCAAAAGCATTAACGAAAATAACTAAGAGGCACCAGGCCCCGGGGAGACTCTTGTGGAGTCTGTCACACTCATTACATCCCTCCCATTCAACTGTGCTCTCTAGGAGTGCATTTTACTCTAACAGGGCAATGTCTCTGTACGCTTTTTCATATTTATGGAGGGATGTATATATATACATGTGGATAGTGTAGAGAGACACATGCCTTTTTACCTATGTCTGCTCCAGGCTGTCCAGACACAAATTAGATCTGACACAGAAGTCATATGGCGTTGTGCAGAATCCATGTCAGCAAGACAGATTGGCTCAGGCTAAAAACTGTACATAGCACCTAGAATAGATCTAGCTCCTTCTTAGATAGCTCAGAGTGTATCAACCCAAGCTACATTGAGTTGTGGGTCTTCATACTGTGTGTAGAGACTAAATAAGTTATGTCCTTTGAAGTAGTTCAGGAGCTTGCCATTACCAGTCTCTGATTTGTCTGCATAGGTAAACCGGCACAGGTAATCAAATCTCACACAGTTGTAGATGGCAAAAAACACAGCCTCCTGGAATCCCTCTCTGCATTGCATGAGCAGTAAAGATGCAGTCCTCATATAAATGAACAGAAGCAATATTGTTTCAGTTTAACAATCCAGTTAACTTTTGTTGATGCCATACCCCTTATATCAACCTCTTTTAAAACAAGAGGCAAACAGATGCAGAGCTTCCATGCCTGTTTCTTTCATCTTTGTTTCCACATTTATCATTGCCACACAATAGTTGCCAAGTTAAACAATTGTTGCTTCTATTTGTTCATTTGAGCATAAAGACACATTTTTGTGGCCTTATACAGCTATTTAATTATTTTGAATAAACATAATAAGAGTGAAAGTAACTGCAAAAAATAGATCAAAGCATATAATTTTCAACCTCATCACTGCTTAATTACTAGTGCATTGGGGCAGGGTACAGTAGATGCAACAGATAAGCTTCAGGTTTATCATGATCTGGGAAATTTCCTTACCATGACTTAATGTTTTTTACACTATTAATATGTATGCACAATTTATTTTAAGTCTTCAGTTCCATCACAAGGAATACAGACAAGTAGAATATGAGGGGTTTGAGATTTCTCACAGAGAGGATCAGTCATTTGTGATTAAGGGCCTGAGAAACATATTCCAGATGCACAATGCCTTGCCAGCCTTGTCCTCCCCTTCTCCCTTTAATGAAACCTACACAACCTACATAATATGACTTTGCTGCATTATTATGCTGATGTAGACCTGCTCAGACAGATGCTTGACTGACCTAGGGATAAGATCCCGATAAGTGAATCCTCGTGGATTCTGCACAGGCACACAACACTTCTCATACATGTGAATTACCCACTCTATTCAAATAAAGGTGACCTGAAAGCCAACCTGTAAATAGTGCTCCTCCTGTAATATACTGCAGTTCAGAAGAGGTGGCCTGGGAATCCTCTGTGGCTTTAACTTCAGGGAAAAAAATGCAGTACCATAGAGTACCCTTTGTCGGTCTTCTGCACCACCACGAATTTCAAGTCACTATGTCCAGCTGTTTTTTTTTCATGAGGCTATTATTAAGCAGCCAGATATAAGCACACAGAATGCACAAAATGTACTTTCTCATCATTTCTTAAGTATGTTATTACTCTTTATTAAGGAAACTTATCTGGGAAGACATAAAACTCAGATTAGTCCAAGGGTGACTAAACTGTGTCACCAGTCCAGAGGATAAGACAATACCTAAACCTGCTGTTGATGGAATAACATATTTGACTTGACTCAGAAACCAAACCCTTCCTCGGGGAGGGACCATTTACATAGACTTGTAGTGATAGGACTACGGACAATGGGTATAAATTGGAGAGGGTCAGATTTAGACTAGACATAAGGAAGAATTTCTTCATGATGAGGGTGGTGAGGCACTGGAACAGGTTGCCCAGAGAACCTGTGGCTGCCCCATCCCTGGAGGTGTTCAAGGCCAGGTTGGGTGAGGCCTTGGGCAGCCTGATCTATTGGAAGGTGCCTCTGCTCATCACAGGGGGGCTGGAACTAGATAATCTTTAAGGTCCCTTCCAACCCAAACTATTCTATGATTCTATGACTTTATGGTTCTATGATTCTGTTGTTGGTGTGTAACCTAGGCATTCTAGGTTTTATACAGCAAAAAATGTTTGGTTTATTTTTATTTTCTGCTGAAAAATATTTAAGGAATAATTCTTCAGTACAAGACAACAAATACAAAGATATTATGTACTGAGTTAGTTTCCTTTTACATTTTTAATATTCCTATTCTGTAATGATTAAGTTATCCTTGAAATACAGTTACAGGTGTTGGTTTCCTACACTGCTCTCTGCTTCAGTGTGTATCAGAGAAAACATCACCAGGATAAATTCTTATAATTCATGTTTCTGGGCTGTAAGATTTAAATTGTAAATTAATTAAATTAGCCTGTAAAGGCAATGTCTACATTTGTTGTAATGTCTTTCCTATAGTAGATTTTTTTAATGTACTGATAGTTTTATTGATTCATGTTTTTAGAATATTGTTTACCAGATATTGTTTACAACCATTACTGAAGTGCTGGGGGACAAAGTTCTGTCTAAGTTAAAATAGGTGGTTTGGGGTTTTTTTTGAAAATGGGATTTTAAAATAGACTAAACAGAGGCATTCATTCCGTTTGGTAAAGTTCTTTACCTCTAGAAGTATTCTTAATCTAGGGAATTAAAAAAATACATTATTTTGTGTTTGCTTCTCCCAGATTGTACACAGTTTTCCTTTTCTTCTTAAATGTTGGAATAATAAAAGAACACACCTGTAAATTTTTGAAAGATTCAAGAGTCTTTTAAGTGTCCAGGATGAAACAACTAAATTGATCATGGTTTATATATTCAAAAAGCCATTCCTTGCCCAGCCTAAGTAAAATGGAGTTCCTTTGAAGTAGCTCGAACTGGATCTCACAAATTGAGACACTCACATTTTAGAAAGTTTTGACTAAACATACCTTTACCCATTAAGAAAAGTAGGTTTATGCTCTGAGGAAATAACTTAGGCCTTATCTTGCAAAACCTTTCCTTCATAATTAATGTTAACCCTTGCTATCTCATGTGTATTATTGGGATCAGAGTTTCATTTCTGAGCAAGCTAAATCAAAGACCTCTTTTTCCTTCCTTGAACAGAGGACTAGTGTTTTTCTGAAATTAATGATGAGCAATAGAATAGTAAGCAGTGACTCATTTGCACTCTGAGTGATCACACTGGTGCACTTGACCTGTGCAGCTAAACAAAGCCGTGCAACTCAACCTAACAATGTTTAAGTTCAAGCATAATTTTCCTGAACACTTCACCTGAAAAATGTCTTTCAATTACAGAATGAGTCATCCAAAAGGAAAAAGAACTGCAGAAATATAAATAATTAACTACAATGTACTTACACAGGAAGATGTATGCAGCAAAGTCTTTCATGGGAGCTTTAAGTAGCACAGTGATGCAGTAAGATAGTACTTGAATGGAGTCATAGAAAAAATTATACCCATAACCACTCACTAGCATAAAACACAGGCTTTTTGAAGTCAATATACATGGCCTTGCATTTGGATATATAAGCCCTGTATGTGCCTACACGTAACTATAGAGAGAAAAGGACATCTTCTCATCAACCAACACCCCCAAGTCTTCTTCAGCAGGGTCACGCTCAATCGATTCTCTGCCCAGCCTGTACTGGCACTTCAGATTTCCCTGAACCATGTGCAGAACCTTTCATTCCATCTTGTTGATCTTCATGAGGATCACACAGGCCTACCTCTCAAAACTGTCAAGGTCCCTCTGGATGGCATCCTTTCCCTCTAGTGTGTCAATCATACCACACAGCTTAGTGTCATCAGCAAACTTGCTGAGGGTATACTTGATCCAACAGTTCTTTCACTGACAAAGATGTTAAACAATATCAGTCTTAATATTGAACCCTGAGGAACACTGCTCATCACTGTTCTCAACTTGGATATTGAGTGATTGACTTAACCATGCACACAATTTTTGTAGGCAGGAAAGACTGGAGTATTATAAGGGGTCTTCTACACTTTCTCTATGTTGTTTTGCTGTAACTGTGAGTCCAGTGAGTGGTAACTACTTTTAGATGCACATCTTATGTTTACTCCAGTTACCAACTAAAAGCAGTAACAAAGTCACCTACAGCCTGCCTCATGCTATGCTATGCGACTTAATCTTACTTGTAGTGCCAGGACATCCAGCATGTCCCAACACACTCTCATTTCTAGGGAGTTGTAATCCCTTGTATGTTTTCTGTATCTTACAATTTTTGCTAACTATTCCCCTGTGAGTCCACAGGCACCTGAAGAATTGAACTTTCTTCTTCTTTGTGCCCTTCTAACCTCTCTTCTGTACCTTAAGGGCACTTGAAAATCAAATGCAGGAAAATAGCCCCTGAGGAGTTTTCTTGGGCTGCCTATCAAAAGACATCCTACCACCTGGGACAATGTAGCTAACGTAGAGTAAATTTGAAGAAATGATAGAGGAGCATTGGTCATACTAATGTTTGAAGCGCTTTTCTCCAACTTTTGTAATATTGCAGCTATTAGCTGTGCAGCTCCAGTCTTAATAATAAGCCAGGTATGTTTGATAAAACAGTTGTGAAAACCCTTACAGATGTGTAAGAACAATGCTACCATTGTTCGATTCAGTGGTAGGTTTTCTCCTTTGTACAGAAATTGAAATATAAAGAAAAGAACTCAAGGTTTAGGGGGAAATCTGACCAAACTTTTAACAAAATTAGGGTTAAAAAAAAAGTAAGTATTAAAGATTGCCTAGTCTAGCAGGAAATGGCTGCTAAGGGCAAAAATTTTATCTACAGTGTCATTTGGCATAGATTTTTGTATACCAAGTTGCTTCTTATTTGTCTTGGGAGTGTTTTAAGGGGGTTGTTTGGCCACTGACAGGAAACTTTTCTGTGGTCATAACTTCAGCTCCCACTACACTGGTGACCCATGCAGGTTGTTAGCTATTTATGAATGTGCAACACTGAATGTTTTACAAAGTTCATTAATCTTCACTCTCAAATAATTAATGTCAAAGAGACAGCATATCTTTATATGCATGTAATTAATGTAATTATACATGGGGGAAGTAAGGGAAGGAAAAAACAGCCAACAAGTAAATTAGTTTTGCAGAGGTCCAGGGGATTAAACAGTAACCTTTTATAGCTTGTACAGGAATATATGAAACTCCCTTCTTCAAGAGAATATGAACACAAAAATTAATAAAAGGGTAGGAGGGCTTGACAGGCCCTGGAGGAAGCTAATGGACTCTAAAGCAGTTTGCCAAGTAGAGCACCAGAAAAAAACCCAACTTCTCTACTTTTGAAGGAATGTAGAAAACAATCTTCAGCAACAGCTCAAAACATCTTCTGTCAGTGAATTTCCATTTTAAAACTAATGAACATATTGTATCAGACCCTGCTGTTGTTATTTTCCTGGTGCTTACCCAGGGAAATACAGGGGATAGCTCCAGCGCAAACAGCAGTGTTGTCAGGAGAAATTCCCATAAGAATGGTGATAAAAGCAGTTCCAATATGCCTTCCCCTTAGTCATTGGTGTATGAATTCTATGAGTAACAAAAGACAGGGATGTAAAATATACAGACAATAAATCACTGCTTATAAAGGATTAACACTCTGTTACTGTAGCTAAATGATATTTTAGAATTAGTCTAACCTTTCTTTGAATGGAGAGAAATTTAACTAGGTCATTTGTCTAAACAAAAGTTCTGCAGAGTGTTAAGTTTTTAATGGTCTTGTGAGGGGAGCTTTATGTAGTATCAACCGCACTTGCTTTTTAAACTGGAATGCTCAACTGAAGAAAGGAATGCTGATCATAATAGAAACACAGTTGCCTGAAAAGTCCTGGATGTCTTTCCTTAATGCCTAAAAATAACTGTCCTTGACGATGCGATCCCTGGACCTATGGTATCACACTCTTATCATCTTGTCATCAGTCATCACACAAGAAAAGATCAGAAGGACACTACAGAGATGAGATCTGTGTGCTTTGAGACTCGCAGGACATCAACTGATTAAGATGCATCTTCCGTGAGAGAAGGTTATGTTTACGGTGGATGGACTGATCTCCTTCAGTCTGGACATGCCTACATTGTGACTTTGTCTATTCACTCTTCCCCAAACACACTATACTCTAGACTCTTTTCAACAAAGAATTTTTGAGAATTCTCTAAATAGTCTGTGCAAGGAAAAGTTCTCATTTCCTTAGTGACATCTATCATTTAAGGCAGTGAAAAAATTCTTAATTTGAAGCAATGCGGACTTTAGTATTTGGCACTTTTAAAAGAAAACATAAATCACAGAGGTAGATCTGAAATAATTAACCATGTTACCGTGACACAAAAATTAATTAGAAAGCACAGTGGGAATATTTCAACAGTAAGTTTCTGTTTTCTGCTCAGAAGACTAATCTCCACTACCTTTAATTTTGACTTAAAAAAAATTATTAAATCCATTTCACACAGGTAGAATTTCTCATGAGATAATTCCACTCTTCTGTATTGTCAAGACTAAGAGCTGACAAGCAATAAAAGTGGTTTAAAAATTAGCTTATTATTTTAAGGTTAGTTTCATTTCTACACTTTATTAAAACCCCACACACATGCACACACAAAAAAGCCCAAGTTTCTAGAAAAAAATTTAATTTACACTCCACTCCCTAAAGCTTTCCTGTGACAACCAGGTCATGATTCGAGGTTAGTTTTAAAGGTTTATCATTTCGTTCATCCTTGGAATTTCACCAGAGATAACTAAAGGTTTCAAACTGTGACACTAAGATAAAAATCCTAGCTGTAGAGAAAGAAAAATGAATGCAGATATAAATGTATATCAAAAACTCTTTTCATTAGGACTCATTCCTAATGTACGTGGACTAGAAATATCAAAGCATCTGGGGAGCACTTCCACTTTCCACTTTTGAGAGGACACATAGAGTATAGAAAAAACACAGCCTGAGTCATATCACCCAGACCCCCCCAATTGTATTCATAATTATTACCATTTTTAATTACTTTGTTATGTAGATTTTTATAGTGATTAATAACTTCATAAATTCATGAATTATTAATGGTAAAATCAATTAAATACAGACTGTAAGTGCAAATTTATAAAATACCAATAATAATCTAGATTAATCAGCAAAGAATATCATATAAAATAGCAGTGGAAAACACAGGAACTGACTCTTAGATGAGCAGTCGACCAGAATAACTTTGCCTGTACAAATAATATTATTTCAAGCTACATTTTGTAAAACAGGTTCAGTGATTTTGCTGATACAGTTTATTATCCTGACATCAATCAACTTTCTCTGAGATAAACTGCGTATAAAGAGACTGATTGTATGGTTTCTAAAGGTAGTGGAAACATTCCCCTTCCCTCCAGGGAGCATGAAACAAACTTAAGACTCAAAATTGGCCTAGGGTGTTTGGTAAGACCAACGATGATCTTAAAAATCGGGGCAAAAATAAAAAGTAAAATAAATTGTGTGAAGTGGTGAAATGCAAAATGGTCAATCCTAAAATCCTCTACTTGTGCTGAAGATGAAGGGTGAATGACTACTGGTTAAGCAGCAGCGCTGTAAATGAGGCTCTGGTCATGGTGGGGACCACAATGTGAGTAAGAATCAATAACAACTCTGTTAATTGCTTTTTTTAAATGTTAAATCAAATGTTAAATAATCACAATTTGGGCACACCTGGTCCTGCTTTATTTTAAGAGTTGAGTTGTCCATGCAACAGTACGAGTCATCCTTCATGGTTTCTGTTTTACATGAGCTCCCATTTCACTTGTTACCGAAGTTGCATCATATCCTCCAAATGTATGTCCACAGAGCATACTCTGAAGAAGCCTACCCTGCACATCCCACATTTCTCTAGTTATATTCCTCTGGTAAAGGGCACCCGCATGTTACTGCAAAAAAGTTCACTGGATTCTTCTCTGTTTCATACAATGCTATAATATACTTCACATATCTTATTTAGAGAAGGAAAATATATTGCTATATTCTGCTGTTTCAAGAAAAATTCTATTTTGGGAATTAAAATACATTTTAAGAAAAATACTATAAAAATCATGTCAGATGTTTTCTTGTCTTGGATTCCTTGTGTCTATTTTTTTGTTCCTAGAAACATACTTTCCCACTTCAGAACTGGGCTTTTTTTCTTCATTTTAACTGTTTGAAATGTAAAAGTGACAATGCAAATAAACTTCAGGCACATTCCTGCAAATGCAACAGTGAAAACTTAGTATTCACAAATGCATAAACAAGTTAAAAAAACAAATTTTATTTCTGCAGTCTCAGACAAGAAGCATATAAATCTATGCAAAGGACATCAGAATTTAGAGTATTTGAAGTGGGGGCAAACATTTTACTCTCTTCAAAGAAGTAATTTCTTTCTTTATTTTTATCAGCTTACAGAAGAACTGCAGCAATATAGCCACATCTGCAATTTTATGTGGTTTTTTTCCAAGTCTGCAGATAGCAGGAAGACCTAATATGCATGCTCCAGGTAAGTGGTCTGTGCTCTCATTTTTTAATCCTCCTTTTGTTGCTCTGCAAGGGTTGTGAGTTAGACTCTACCTTCATCCTCTCATATTCTATGCCTCACATTATCAACTGTTTGCATGTTTCAACTGAATACATGCGGTCATTTCTATGCTATATTGTGGGGCAAAAATATACTTGATTATGTGTTATATACAAAAAAAAGGTCTTTGCACAGCAGTAAAAGAACTAGTGCTACAGTTTTTGGCACTCACTCTTGTATGAGCTTTTGGTTATTTTCTTCCAAACTTCCTTTGCAATATGCAATATACAATATAGTATTAAGAAGGTGATTTTTGTCCCGGCTGTGCACAAATGTCACCATGGCCAAATCTAAACATTTACAGTCTAAATTGTGACTAAATGTTTCTTGTGTCAGCTGATAATGGAGAGAGAGGAGAAAATACCATCTTCAGTAGGACTGTGAAAACAATTACTTCTTCTATTTAATGGTCACACTGAAGAGAAAAAAATGCTGAAACTTTTCAAGTTTATTTGACCTACAATTAAATATTTAATTAATAACCAAGATTGATCAATCATTTAGCTGTACATATCTTCAGTGAGAAAATACTTCCAGGCAGCACAGCTTGTTGACAAGATGTTAAGGCCTGTATTAATATTAATGCCCAGAAAGATTACTACCTGCTCTACTGAATTCTGCCATTTCCTGAGGCATGCAAATATTATTTGGAAAACATCCCTCCAGGTGAAACAGGCAGCTCTAACAGTGCTTGTTGCAGGGCAATCAGGGATCACATCAACTGCTGAAAGGTGCAACAAGCTGAGGAAGAGTCAGAGAACTTAGGAGAGAAGCAGTAAAGCTGAGAACAGCAGCAGCAAGGAGTAGTAATAAAGGAAGCCAAATAGAGAACATAGCAGCTGCTTCAAAGGACACAGAGGAAGTCAGCTGAATAAGACCTAGGTGAGGATTTTTGAAAGTACAAAAATACGAAGTATTTCTTTGCTGTTGGCAAGTCATCTGTTGTCGAAAGTTGTGATGGAGTCATATTCCTATAGTAAATTGAATTGATGAGCAGCATGTAGTGCGGTGTGATAAATACTGAGTTATTTGGCATAGAAAAAGGCCCCTGATCTCCAAAGGCTGCTGGGAAGCATTGCAGGGATATAAAACCAATGCAGGAAACAGCATCCTCTATTTACTTTGATGCAGTGAAGAAACGTGTTCGCCTGTGGCCATACATGGTACTGTGGGCACCTCAGTAGTGCATGTCTACTTACAGATGGATACAGGAATGTTGGTGTAGTCCTTTCCCTTTCCCTTTCCCTTCTCCACCTTTCCCTTCTCCACCTTTCCCCACCTTTCCAACTTTCAGGGGCCTGGTTTAGCAGACCTACTCTCAGAAAATGCAGATTCCACAAAGCATCCTGGCATGCTGCAGTAGGCAAGCATCCTGTGTCGGTTCAGTTATTGTAGTGCTCTCAGTCCACATGCAATTGATGTGAGCTCATAAAAGATATCAAAGGCACAACTCCATCTCACCCTGCTCCCTTCAGTCTTTCAACTCCTTACTTTCACCCAATAGAGGCAGCTTCAGTAGTTAATTTTAGAGTAGCAATGCTCTGTTTTAAAAGGGATATTGAACACGTCCTTTGCCATGCCGCTGGCAGGAGTAGTGATAAAAAAGATCACGAATAAACAGGAGTGCACACTGGGATCTTTCAGACGGTTCTGTAGAGTTGAGAGTGCCATGGCTGCTAGGGGGATGCTGTTTAAAGAACCTTTTTTCCAGGTGGAAATATGTATCCTTTAAGCCCACAAAACTAATTAAATCTGGTTTTTTTTCCAGCTTCCACAAAATCAGTGTTTATGCAGAAGCAATTTCATTTCTTCTTATCTACCAGCACGTGTAACTGTAAATAAGTAGAGCAGGGTTTGAAAATGTCCAACAGCTTCTAGGTGTTCTGTACAGTGAGCTCCTCTGGTCTGATTAGCTTGGGTAAGAGGAAGGAACCTGGTACTGCTGGAGCACTAATTGTGCTGAATAGACTGTTTGATAGACAGTACATTTTAATAGATGGATTTTGTAAAAAACATGGAAGTCACTTGCACTCCTAGTACCCACTGATTTTTTCTTTATTTCTGACTCTAGGAGGTCCAAAGCATTATGGACTAAATTAATAAGGATGTTATGGGGAGGGTTTATTTAAATTAAGAAATTAATGGCTTTCCTATGCACAGTAATCTTTCTATTCATTCTGAAAAGGAAACTTCTAATAATTACTGTATTTTTCTATGCATATATGGTACTATAATCATATGATAACAGCATAGTTTTATTATCTTTACATAAAAATTTTGTTTAAAAAATGAAGCATAATTACTAGGGGGGAATGTACAAAAAAGAACACATACAACTGTTAATTAAGAAGTGTTGCTTACCTTATCGGGAAAGATACAGCTACCATTGACTTCAACACAGACAAATTTTCACACCTACTGCTGCAGATTTTGCTAGTAAACAAAATGTTGGAATTACCACTGCCAACGTGAGAGTAATGCTTGTGAGTTTAATGATGTGGTTGTTCCTCTATAGCCATATCTATTTTTGCAATGGAGAAATGAAAAAGCTTTCGGATCAGTGCATCTGGCTGCTTCATTTAGCCACCTGGCTTTCCCAAAGCAGTCTGATATCCTTGTTCATTGCATCGCAGGTGGAAAGGAAGGCAGCAATATATTCTGACAAGGGAACTAGATTCACAAGATGGGATTCATCTGACAACATTGTAGCATCTGTAAGGAAGGTAGTGAGCCCCATCTTCTCCTACAGTCAAAAAGAATAAATTTGCTGCTAAACTCTTCCTGAAGAGTTATCCGACATATTAGTTTAATCATACATTAAAAGTACTTACTCCTCTTCATTAACTAGAAAGGGAGTGAATATTACAGTGAATAGTTCAGAAGAAGACAATCTGTAGTGTTAAAGCATAAGAATTTCTATGGTCCTTCATGCTTAAAATCACAGAAGCACTGAGACTGACCTTTACAAACACGAAGTTCAGTCGTAAACCTAACACTGCCAACTCTAGCACTAAGTACCACATCTACACATCTTTTAAATAACTCCAGGAGTTGTGACTCCATCACTTCCCTGGGCAGCTTGTTCCAGCACTTGATAACGCTTTTAATGAAGAAATTTTTCCTAATAACCAAACTAAAACTCCCCTGGCACAACTTGTGGCTGTTTCCTCTTGCCTTATTTCTTGTTATTTGAGAGAAGAAAACACCTGCCCCCCTACAACCTCCTTTCAGGTAGGTGTAAAGATTTCCCATCAGCTTCATTTTTTACAGGGTAATTAATCACATTCCCTCAGCCTCTCCTCATAAGACTTGTGCTCTAGACCCTTCATGAGCTTTCTTGCCCTTCTTTGCACATACTCCAGCACTTCAGTTTCCTTCTTGTAGTGAAGGGCCCAAAATTAAATGCAATATTTGAGATGCGGCCTCACCAGTACTGACTAAAGGAGGAAAATCACTTCCCTACTCCTACAGGTTACACTACTTCAGATACAAGGCAGGATGCTATCCACCTTCTTGGCCTCCTGGGCATGCTGCTGGCTCATATTCAACTGGCTATTACTCAACACTCCCAGGTTCTTTTCTGCCAGACAGATTTCCAGGAATTCATCCCCAAGACTGTGATATGGCATGGGGTTATTGTGACTGAAGTGCAGGACTCAATACTTGGCATTGTTGAAACTCATACAGTCGGCCTCTGCCCATTGATCCAGCCTGTCCAGATCCCTCTGGAGAGCCTTCCTACTCTCAAGCAGGTTGACGCTCCCACGTAACTTGGTATTGTCTGCAAACTTACTGAGTGTGTACTTTATCCCCTTGTCCAGATCTTTGACAAAAAGATTAAACACAACTAGCATCAATACTGAGCCCTGGGGAACACCACTTGTAACTAGGTGTTAGATGGATTTAATTCCATTCACCACAACTCTTTCAGCCTGGCCATCCAGCTAATTTTTTACATAGTGAAGACTATGACTGTCTAAGCCATGAGCAGACACTTTTTCCAGGAGAGTGCTGTGGAAAATGGTGCCAAAGGCTTTAATTAAAGCCTAAGCAGACAGCAACCACAGGCTTCCTTTCATCAACCAACATCTGCCCACGATTAATCTAATTTTCTCTATCTTTTAGGAAACAATGCTTACCCCTGTGTTATAAAGCACAGGTTATTATTTTATGATGACATGGCTCGTCTCTACAAAGGTACCTAGTATTGACAAAACTAGAGATGACACAAAACCATGGAGGGATGCAGGATAAATAAAGTGGTGAGTTCTTTTAAAAAGAGAAGTGATGAAAACTGAGGACTCCATGTCTTTTTCTGATGAATATTCTTTTACTCTCAAATTTAAATGAAAGGCAATTTTTTGTTCAGTATAACAACTTTATTGTGGCATTCAACACTGAAACTTTGTGCAAGCAGACAATTATTTCATTATTCAGGAGTAATTGCTGTAATGGGAGGACAAATTACTCAAAATCCCAGCCCATCCAATGGTCTCCTGCAGTGCCAGCCTATTATTCATGAAGATCTACAACCTTTCCCTGTTTATATAGAACACAGAAATACTAGCTAGCACTAGTTTTTATGTAGGTCAATAGAAAACAAAGACCCTTCTATCCTGTGTACCAAATAAATAGTTTGCAATCATGATTTTGCAGGTCAGTTGTCGTTATCTGCTGAATAAAACAATGCAACTTCGAACTCCAAAACAATTTTTTCTGCAGGAACTCCTATTAAAATCAAACAAATCTGCTCAGAAACCCATGGAAGAGATCATACTTCAGATATATTGTGAACGTCCCTAGGGTAAATCAAAATCTAAAGTGGTCCATCTTTTCCATCTAAGAATAAAGAAAAACCATACAAACACATACAAATGTACCATAGGAAGAGTTGTGAAGTCAAACTGAAGTTTCACCTAGGCCAGTACTTAGGACACGGGGAAGAATATAGGGAAAAAACAATTTATTTTTTTATTTATGATAAGAGAGGATAAATTTTTGCAATATAGTCACACTATCCCAAGGTATTTGTGGCTCAAAAACATCCTGATGCAGAGCTAATCACAATGGATTCTTCTATCCAGAGTTTGTCAGATTGATCTTTGAATCCACCTAAATTTTTGACCCACTGCTCTGAGGCAAGGAGTTCCTCAGCACTTTGTAAAGTGGCATCATATAATACAAAAAAAAGGTGACTTTTTTGCCTGTTTTGATCTCAAGTGTTCCCCTTAATGTACCGCTAAAAGCTATCTGAGTTAGAAAGATATCATCTAGAAGGAAGAAGGATCTTTATTCCAGCATGAATTAACTTTCTGCTAATAGCAACTTCCCCCCAAAATGATCTTTTCTCTTTCTTTCCTTTCTAGATATTTTTAAGCCAACAAATCCATGCTATCTTCTTTAAGTAAATGTAAGTAATTTCTGAATGAGCTTTTCAGTATCCTTCAGTGTAGACAGAAGTGATGATGTCTTTCTTGGACACTTGCCATTGTTATCACAAGAGGAATTATTTCTTTTAATTCAGGTTATTGACCTGCACACATATCCTAGTTGTGTGCAGCTTTTGGGAAATTGACACAATAACTGCATTTTACATCTTTTGCTTTTTAGGCTTAATTACCTTTCAGCTGCTGGCATTCTCTTCATTCAACTCCACAAATACATGGAAGTTTCTTTCATTAGAAATGTCAAAGCCAGCTCTGTTCAGTACTCCAAAATCTTAATTTTATAAACTATAGTTTCAAATAGTCTTTGAGAACCCATTTCTACATCCAAAATCTGCGTACAGAATTATTTGCATTTGCAAGACCTAGCACACTTAATTGCAAAGACACACACAAAAGAAATTGAAACCCATAGGACATTTTTACATCCTATGTATGCTGTGTGTGTGCTCCTTTGATTGCATTTGGAAATTTTTGAAGATCTAATGTGAAATACTGATTTCATTTAAATCAAAGCAACAATCTTCCTAATTAACATAATCAGAACCATAATTATGCCTCCTATATTTATTATGTTCATGTACAATAATTTGATTGAGTATAATGCAAAGTTATACTTAAATTTTACCAATATTGAGCCAGAAACTTTGATGTTAGGCTGTTTTCTTTCACATGATTTAGACCAAGAAAGAAAAAGTTTTAAATCACAAAAACTCTCCCTGGTCCTTCTTGTCATCTTTAAACTTCTATCTGTTCCATACACCTTGCTTACCTGATGACATCTTCAATGATCTTCTCTCTCAGATATGCATCATACTGATTGTCATGTGTTCATTCATTCAGAAAGATGAGAAGTTCCATGCATTTTTTGCCAGAATGAGTCTAATTTCATATGCTGTTTCTCCACTATCTGCCACAAATCATTGACAAAAATTCCACAGTAGGGAGAGGGGAGGAAATGACAGAAAAATATTGTCAGGTAATAAACAAGTAAATTCATGAGTCATAAATTACTTGCTGAAAGGAACACAGAACAAAATTGTGCTTTTGTCATTGACTTAATGGGGACACAGTAAAAAGTATTAAATTTTATGCTCTGACTTACAGGATTGAATCTAGTTATGAAAAGCTTCTAACTAGAAATGAAATTTGTATGTTTTTTAGAAAAGTGAAAAATTAATTTTCTTATAAACTGTTGCTGCTCTTAGGCAGTAAATTATCATGGTCCTATCATTGCAATGTTGAGGCTTCTGCTACAATATGATTGTATATAACTGATCTCACTTGCCTAAATTGATGAGATTAATGTACTGGTGCTTTGAAATATGAAAGGTCTCTGCACACTAATCATTGGAGCCGTCAGCCAAAGGTAGCATGTTTAATTTCCCATGACCTAGGTACTGCAGTCGTGTGTGTGTGTGTATCTGTGTGCAAGAGACGTAGGTCATTCAGCCCCATTCTTACAATTATATTCTTCTCCATCTCTAGAAGTTTTGCAGCTAGACTCAATGTCACTGCTGTATGAGTCTTTCATGCCAAATGTACTCAGAGGTGCTGTACACAAACCTAGTAAGTAGGAATGTGAGGCAGGATCATCTAAGAGCTCCTGATCCTTCTACAAGCAGAAGGAGTAATTTGGGATTGTCATTCAGCTAGTAGGATTAATGTACATAATTTCAGTGTTAGTTTCTTAGTATTTCTTGCCATTTCCTTCACTCCTAGATGTATTAAGCCTTGAAAATATGCTGTCATCTGCTGAACATAAAACTGGGGAAAGGGAGACTATTTACACGTGATTCACACTATGTTGACAGTTATGAAAGAAATGTCATTTGTGTTATCAAGATTAAATTCTTCATAAAGTTCTGCCAGTCACTGGCATCTATATGATGGGCAGTGCCATTTTTGCCCACAGATTCAAAGAACATGTGAATCATTCCCACAGGACTTCACATGCCACCACCGGCAGAAGCAAAGGATGTCAGGAGCTAGTTGGTTTCAGTCTGTCATACAGCTCTTTGCATAGATAGCAGACAGAATGGGTGGTGGGTAGTTGCTGGAATTTCAGATACAGATGATCTCATTTAACTCTGTAGGTACCTATATTACAGGCAGCTACAACTGAGTTATTAATCTAAATTTGCAATACAGCCAGAGGAGAAAAACATTCTTATGCATGATCCAGACAACCTATCTTAGACATCTGCCTTCAGCTGAGATTAATGTAATTCCCAAAATGTCTCTCTCTCTCAGTTGCAGTGGGAGTCTAGACAATTAGCCCAGATGTAGGGATCTATGCTGTACATCCTAACTGTCAGGTGATTTGACTTTCACAGTTTATTCTTCATTCAATGACAGGAGACACCTTACCTAACAGAGAAAATGACAGAGAGAAAAACCCCAAATTCTAACTGCTTCTCTGCTAAAATATCTGGAAAGGCTGCAGCCTAGGAAATCTTGGTTAAAAAGATGCTTAGAAAGAGAAGCTGCTGAAAGAAGATCATAGGACTTATAGGAAAATTCAGACTGAAAGAGATCTTGGGATGTCAGCTACTTTAAAATCCTGCCTAAAGCTCAATCAGCTAAGAGAACAGATAAGGTTACTCAGATCTTTGCACAACTGGCTCTTTAATAATTCCAAGTGTGGACACTGCTCTAAGTCTCTGGGCAATCTGCACAACTACCTGACTATAGTCTCAGGAAATAGTTTCTCCTCTCTTGTTTGAACTTGTGCCCATTGTTGCTCTCCTGACATGCACCTCTATGAGGAGCCTGACTCTGTCTCCTTGATGAACCATCATAGGTACTGGGGGAGCCAGTACATGTCCCCAAAACCATCTCTTCTCCGGGCTAGCTTCCTCTAATTTGTCCATGTCTTTCCTATTTTATGGGCCCGAAACTGGACACATTATCTAGATGTGGGCTTTGTGTTTGTCATTCAAATTTATTCTGTTGACGCACTCCTCCAACCTGCCTGTGTCCCTCAGGATGGCGTCTCTACCCTTCAGCATATCAACTGTTCCACCAACTTAGTGTCATCTGCAAACTAGAATGCACTGTGCCACCTCTGTCAAGTCATTGGTAAGGACATTAACAGGACAGGTTCCAGGACAGACCTCTGCAGTCCTTAACCACTGATAAACTGAATATCTTTTTACCCTTGTATTTTCCCACTCATGTAGACCATTAAGTCCTAACCTGCATGCAGATGACAATTACTCCTTCTTGTCCTTAGTTACAGGAGCATCATCTACTTGACCAGAGAAGAAATAGCCTCATCCTAGAGTCCTGCTTGGATGTTAACTCTGTCATCAGAACATTTATATGGTCCTCTCCCCATGAAAGATGTGGGAGTTGCATGGGACCAGTCCCCAAACGAGTGGTCCAGGGATCATGTAATTAACAGTTCTGTATGGAAGAGGAGATTTAGCTAATTTGTCTTTCATGAACCTACATAGTCTTACTTCCAAAACTGTTCTGCATTTCAAAATTAGTTTCCTGGGTCTCCCATCCAAGGTTTCAGAGAGTTTCAGCACTCTTAGGATCAAGATTGGATTCAGTTTTTGGGAAGGTCTGGGAAAATCCTTCATCAGCTTTCTGCCTCAATAAATTATTCTGGAAGGCGGAATACAAAAAGTCAATACACCTGTAGTATATGCATGTCTGCAACCTGTCAATAAAACTCTCAGCTGTTTACAGTTGGCTTTGGTGAAGATAAGATGATTTCTGACTTCCTACAAGAAAGCAAATGAAACATTGTCAGATTGAGGAGTTAAGATCTTATCACATGCAAAACTGAGGAATGTCTGTCTGCATCTTCACTTACCCTTGTCAAGGAGGGATGCTAAAATTTAGCTTGGGTCTGACTGCAGAACTGCAAAGCAGGAGGTTGAACAAAAAAAACTTTACCATTATTTCACATGGTATCCTCTGGGATTCTGCTAGTTTGCAGGGACGTATCAGTTTCTTCTGTAGATTTAAAATACAAGAGCAAAACCTAGTAACATGACAATTAAAATTTCCATAGGTTACTATGTCTTTGCTCAGCTCTATGTCATAAATCACTCGCTCTAGTTAATCTAGCACCTTCTGTGAATCAGCAAAGCAAGTAAAACATCAGTTTTGCTGTGTAAGTAATCACCTCCACGTTGATGACCATCTAAAGCCCATGGAATCACAGACAGAAAATTTAAATTAGTCTTATGACAGACATTTTCCAGCTAGCTTGTAGCTGCCTTCTTCCAGAAATTCTGCAAAGTTTCGTGCAACACATTAAAAATGCAAGGGAAAAAAAAAGAGCAATGCACAATAAACAAAGCGAAAAACACAATTTAGCATAGCTGATGATTAAATAAGTAGTAAAAGTAAATATTTTTCCTGTTTTCCACTGATGTGAAAAAACACCAACACTTGAGATGCTCCTAATTATAAACAACTATTGGAAACCATCCCAGGCTTCCCAAGACATTCAGCCAATTCTCAGGGAATAACAGAAAGCTAGCATATACATCAGAAAAATAGGTTTCATACACACAAACTAGAAACCCAAGCTGATTCAAAGTAAATGAAAATATAAAGCTACGAACTCAACACATGGCAACCTTCACTAATCTGGGAAGATTTTTCCAGCTCCTGCTGGTATAAGGAAACAGACAAAATGTTGATTTTGTACAGAGTTTACCAGACTATTTATTCCCCTAGATTTCTTGTCAAGGTTTTCTGTTTCAGAGCAGATCTATTGGTATAGCCACAATATGAGATGCAGAACACAATATATAATATGAAAGTTTTAATGAGAACAAAAGTTCACCAGAAAGGATGGAAGGCTGCCATGTTTCCTTTTTTTTGGAGGGACTGTGGGAACAGTAGAAGATGACATGTATTTTGTTACATGGAGTGGTTACAAAAAAGCGGAAGAAATAGAAATAGAATTACAAGACAATACTCCAGCTTTATTTTAATATTCAACTAAACTAGTACAAGGCTTACTGCAAGTTATGTACAAGTGATGGCATGAATCTGATTCAATATATATATTGTATCTTGGTGAATGGAACAGGTGATCTTGAGTGCTATCATGAAGCACATGCAAGAGAACCGGACGATCAGGCCCAGTCAACATGGATTTACAAAAGGCAGGTCTTGCCAAACTAACCTGGTAGGCTTCTATAACAAAGTGACTCAGCTGCTGGACGAGGGAAAGGCTGTGGATGTGATCTTCCTGGACTTCAGCAAAGCCTTTGACACAGTCTCTCACAGCATTCTGCTACGGAAACTGTCAGCCTCTGGCCTGGACAGGCGTACACTCTCCTGGGTGGAAAACTGGTTGGATGGCC
>WAAB01017159.1:62383-106678 GCA_013389865.1 Piaya cayana | reverse complement strand
TTTAGGCTAGACATTAGGAGAAAAATTTTCACAGAAAGGGTCATTGAGCACTGAAACAGGCTTCCCAGGGAGGTGGTTGAATGACCTTCCCTGGAGGTGTTTAAGGCACGGGTGGACGAGGTGCTGAGGGACATGGTTTTAGTATTTTATAGGAATGGTTGGACTCGATGATCCAGTGGATCAATTCCAACCTGGTTATTCTATGATTCTATGATTCTATGAATGGCCATTCCCCCTTCATTTTCTGTGGAACTATTTCTGTGGCTCACTTTACATCATCCTAAATTAAGTGCTTCCTTTTGCTGAAATTACTTTTGATCTAAAAAGCATCAATTGCCTGTAAAGGAGTCCACAGGGTGCCATCTCAGGTGTCTACACTGGAAACATCTAAGATTCAGTGACAGGAATGTCTATCACTTGAGAGATATACATATCCTTTACATTAGGGTTGATTTGGGTGTCCCAGAAACTCAGATTGGTTTGTTTTAGTCAGTCCACTACCAGCTTGTCTAAGTCTGATATCTATAATGCACCACAGATAAGGGTTTGGGTTTTTTTTCCCCTAGATCTCACAAAATAAGGAAAACTTTTTACATTCCTGGTCTCCCATTAACACTGAGGTAAGGTGGCCTCTCATTTGGGACAGGCTGTGGAACAACTCAGCGTCCACACAGGCAAATAGTATGTTGCATCTCAAATGTCTCTGAGATAATGAAGCCTGAGGACTAACTATGGAAGGAAAAGGTAGGCACATGTCCATGTCCTTCTGTACATGGATTCTGGGTGAGGTGAGGTGGTAATTTAGGTTTTGGAATTACCTTAAGCTCAATCCCTAGCTGGTGTGAAGTCAATCACTCTTCAATGCTTCAGAATGAGGCAGAGATGATTCACCTAGTGACTCAGGTTGTTAAGGATATTCCTTAGCTGTAGGCTGACCAGAAGTATCACAGAAGCTGAAAAGTTTTTGAGCAATGCAAATAACTGAAAACTAAATCTCAAAATTTATAAAGTTGTTATTTTTTTAAAATATATCACTCCTCAGTTCTGCTGGCACAGCTGCTTTTGGGGTGACCTACCATGGACAAAAAGTTCAGCATGTTTCAAACATATGAACAGTGATCTAAGAGGTGCAGGGAGCAAGAACAGAACATGCAGAACACTTTGAATCAGCCATATTTGGGGGAGCTGCCTGTATATCATATACTTGGGAAATCTCTATTTTGTACGTTCTTGACTAGTGAGATGGCTGAAGAGGGGTTGGGAATGCTGAGGATGAAGAGCTGTTAATCTGGCTGGTTATCAGCAAGAAGACAGGCCCTGCCTACAGCTTTGCAAAAGCAAGTACACAGAACACCCACCTTGCTGAGTGATTCATTCACAGGACAAGCATGAGACAGCACGAAGGGATAGTTTTAACAATGCAATTATCTTATTTTCTTCAAGGTGAGATGTCTGGGGTTTTGTTCCTCTTTCTTGCCATAGTTTTTACAACTTCTAAATTTCTCAATTAATTTTAATTAAGCTCTCTTTTGGCCTAAAATCTCAGAGAGCCCTTGAATTTGCTAATTTCACAACTCATTTTTTTTTCTTGGACTTATTCAAAGCCTACATTACAGAGATTTAGAGTGGAGTTTTTCACTATTCAAGTAATAATTTTTTAGATATATTGTTCCATCTCTTCCCAGATCACAAGTTTTCCTTGGTAGGAAAGGGTTTTTTTTCCTTAAAATAACATTTCTTTTTCCCCTGTTCTATAACATGAGCAGAACATTTAAGGCAGCAATATGCTAGACATTACTTCAATAATCCAGAAAATGAGGAGTGAGTGCCGTAGTAAACTGGCTATGGTTTTGATTTTTAAAGCAAAAAAGACATTTTCACAAAATCAACTCTTAACAAATGTGGAGTGTCCACCATTTTTAAGTGAATAAAGAATAAAATTGGAGGGGGAAATCAATAGAGAAAGAAAAAATCAACATCTGGCATAATCCAGTAATTTATTTATATACAAAAGGCTGGATGTGACTTTTGCTTTATAAGAACCACATTTGTTTTCTACTGGTAGCATATGTATTGTACAGTTTGCCGCACCAATGATATTAACAAAATCTTGTAAGTCATAGAACTTCTGTTCTGCCTGCTGTTGTTCGCCTATGGTTCTGTCAGAGAGAAGAATGTATTACCTGCTTGTCTGTGAAGGAACAGCAGTTGTTTGTATATGGAAGATTAGCATTGCATGGGATGCTTCCCTGCTGAAGTGTAGAAAGTGTTAATAATCTAGAGTATGAGCAGCTGCTGTCTTTACAGTAATTAGCATAATATTTCCTGATTGACTACACTATGCATTCTCTTTTTTTTTTAATTGTAACTGCAATCGGGGTAATTGGTTTATTCATTTTCAGGGATTATTTCCAATTTATAGATTGTAAAAGTTCATAAAATGAATATAAAACTCTAAAAACAGATGTAATGACTCATGCATTCTGTTTTCTTTTCTAAGGTTCTAGATCTTTTGTCTTAATATGGACAGCATGAATGGCAGTATTAAAATATAAAGGGCTACATCCACAGACGATCTCATGAAAGGGTGAGAGCTGAAAAAATATCAGTTTCTGAGCTTATTGCTCACTTGTGGAAAACTAAGTAACAGGTATAGATAGGAGACCAGATTTTCTAGACAGTGCAAGAAGAGCATCAAGCAACTTCCTAGATGCTCACATTAACTGGTAGAAAATACTGCAGAGAAAAGTAGTTTCAACGTTAGTCATGCCTCAGGTAGGTAGGTGTCAGTTTAAAACCCAAGGGGCCAACTTTTGCAGCCCTTTGAAGAATAAGATTTCCAGTCTATTAAATCACTACATGGACAGCCTGTGTCCATATGTTTGTGTTTGCTATGGGTGTTCAAGTGAATGGTGATAAAACATTTCTCAGTCTCTCTGTTCCATTTCTAACAGCCCAAACTTTTTATGACAATTTTCACAAGTGGCAAACATATTATAAAGGTGAAGAATATCCTTTATTTGCTGAATTATGAATTTGCTTATAGTCTGACAGAGACATAGCAGAGACAGAGATGGCTGACGCAGGAAGAAGATGTTGTAATCCTGACTCTATGAAGAATTTACTTATTTTTACAAAATAATGGTGGCAAGGTTTTAACTACTAGAGGGCAAAATCAGACTTCTTTTCTGAGCAGGTGTCACATGTACTCACACATAGCTTTCCAAGCAAGATTAATGATATGTCAGAGAAGCAAGGCAGCAGACTTGAATTATAGCTGCACATCCTGAGAAACAGAACAAAGCTGTAAACTGTGAGTGTAATGGAGATAGTATTTTATCTGGCTAAATGTCTGCTGCTACAACCAAAATGAGTGACTGGATTTGTTTCCTAAAGTGAAGTGTCCTATTGTTGCATTATTACATTATTAAGATACTTATTCAGACATACATATTTATAAATATATTAAATGTATCACATTAAAAAAATACAGTCCTTCCATTCTGCAGTAAGAGATATATCCTGAAGTGAATATAATCCTCAAAACCACCTGAAGGAAAGGTTTCAAGAGGACACTTATTTTCACAGTATTCACAGAAACAATAGACATACCAGTCATGACAGCAATACAATAACTGTGAGCTCTGTCTTATCAATATGGTCCACTGCAGTGATACTGACATTTCATCTCTCTGAATATGTGTAGGCACATTCAGCATGTCTGAATCTAGTCTGTGTCTAGTCAAGTCAGCTTAACTTTCTTTTACAGTTAGAATTTGAATGATTTGAATCCAGTAACAAGTGATGTCCTACAGGGGTCTATATTGGGATAACTGTTATTTAATATCCTTATAGGGGACATGAAAGTGGGATTGAGTGCACCCCCAGTATGTGTGCAGATGATACCAAGTCTACTATTTCTGTCATCCAGAGGGAGCTTGACAGGCTTGAGAGGTGAACCTCGTAAAGTTGAACAAGGCCAAGTGTAAGGTCCTGCACCTGGGTCATAGCCATCCCAAACATGGATACAGTCTGGACGATGAGTGGATTGAAAGCATCCCTGTGGAGAATGGCCTAGGGATATTCATGGATGAAAAACTGAATATGAGCTGGTAATGTGCACTCAAAGCCCAGAAAGCAAATTGCACCCTTGGCTGCATGAAAAGAAGCCAGGAGGTCAAAGGAAATGATTCTGTCCCTCTAGTCCACTCTTGTGAGACCCTAGCTAGAGTATTGTTTGCAGCTCTGGGTTCCTCAGTAAAAGAGAGACATGGTCCTGATTGAGCAAAGGAGGTACAGAAGAGGGCCACAAAGATGATGAAAGGGCTGGAACCCCTTCTCTGTGAGGACAGGCTGAGACAATTATGGTTATTCAACTCAGAGAAATGAAGGCTCTTAGGCAGACCTTACTGTGACCTTCCAGTGCTTAAAGGGAAGCTATAGGAAAAAATGAGGAGAGGCTTTTTATTAGGGAGTGTAGTAATAGGACAAGGCGTAATAGTTTTAAACTGAAAGAGGGTAGAATTTGACTAGATATGAGGAAGAAGTTCTTTACTATAAGGGTGGTAAGACAGTGAAACAGGGTGCCCACAGAAGAGAGGAGTTGTGGATGTCTCCTTCCTGGAAGTGTTAAAGCCTAGGCTGGATAAGGCTTTGAGCAATTTGATCTGTGGGAAAGTACAGTATCCCTGCCTATGGCAGAAGGATTAGATCTAGGTGAACACAAGGTCCCTTCCCATCCAAACCATGCTATGATTCTATGATGTTACAATTTCATCTGGGTTTAGAACACCTATGATTGGCCACGTGAATGTTTTAGATCAGAAACTCAAAGCTACTACTTATTCCCTGCTAGGAGAAGAGAAAGCCTAGAGTAACCAGCTCAGATGTGGACATCTGCATTAGACGTATATTATATAAGTGACAGTTTAGCATCTCCATTACCAATTAACTACCATGGTCAAATATCTCCCATGTAGTGCCTACGGGAACAGGCATCCCAGCAACTTGAATTATGGCAAGCAGAGTATCAGCTGCATGGCAGTGGTCTATGCAATGGATGGTCTGTTCTTCCCAGACTTCATCACCCTGCAGGAGAGATGTGGCAGTTGCAGAAACTTTGTAAGTTGTGCTTGCCATAAAGCTGACTCTATACTAATTACATGTTTAAGTGACGTTAACCTCTGCTTGTTCTCTTAAAGACCTAGAAAGCAAGAATGAAATGGAGAGTAATCAGAATTGGTATGGCGAGTTCTTTCATTCTTCTCAACTGAGGACAATGCCTAGTAAGTGGAGCCAATTGTGTCCTAAGACAGAAAGAAAACCAAGGCAACATCTTCATCAGTAGATATACATCATGAAATAGTTTATCTATTTCATATTTAATTAAATCTAATAAGATGTACTAAATTATCAATTATTATGTTTCTTGGTTTTCTTTTACATATAAAGCTGTCATCCTAGTGTAATTGATGCCAACATGCCCTTAAATACACATGTGGCCTTACAAATAGTTTATAGAGAAAAAAAAGAAGGAACAATTCTACCTTTCAAGAAAAAAGACAAACTCCAAACTTACTCCCAAGATAGCCAAACTAGGCAATCTGCTTGGTTTACACCACAGGTCCTGTGCAAACTACAGGCTCTGATTTCCTTCTGTTAAGATGGAGGCACAAAAACTGGAGAGTAGCTGGGGAAAGGCTGACAGATATTCATTACCCTTCAGTAATCTAATTATATACATATTTACTTTGTGATATGGCTGCAAGGGTATCCAGAGTGCCCATCTGAATCTAAGGTCCAGATTATCTTTCTCGTTAATATCGCCTGAGCTCACCTTTCCACAAAGTGTATTTGTATCAAATACATACATTTGTTAAAACTTACTGATCTATATGTGTTTGAGGAACTCTTAAAAGAAAGTAATTGAGCCTACTTTCTACAGTAAGCAACATAGAATACCTGACAATGCAATGCAGAAATAATGTACAATCAGAAATTCTAGTGAATAATTTATATTTCGCATTCCACATATCTTTTCTTAGTAAATTAACATTCAGCTCTGAATTAGCACTGCATCATTGCAATAGGTTGGAGAGTTGTAATCATTGCTTCTCCTTCAATGGTTTGTGTTACTGCTTCTCATTCTAAAATAACTAGAGTTTAGATGATAATTTGAAATATTCTATTTTTCTTCTATGCTATCTTTGAGTCTTATTCTCCTGAAAATGTTTCCTTTTTAGTACTGGAATCAACAAATCACTAAACATCAGGTTTGCAAACCTGAGAATAGAACAATTTATTCCAGCTAGAACAGACTGTACATTGAATGTGCCGTTGAACTGGCAAGGAGCACTTTCTTTTTTTAAAGATGAGCACATACTAACTATTTTTCTTGGGTTGTTTCCCTTATCCATCAGCAATAATATATCCCCCCTCTGGTTCTTATTTTTATTACAATTCATCTCTTTAATTTCACAAAAAAATGAACTTGCTACTTAGCCTGCCCTCAGTTCACTCTGTTCTCTCTCTCCAGTTCTTGGTAGCTGTAACTTGAATTATACTAAGCAGCACCATAAATCTTGTCCTACCCATTGCATCCCCATCTGGCATCTTGCCTGTAGCACCAATTTCTCTTGAGAGGCTGAGCTTGGAGGAGCTACTATAAGTGCTTTGATGATATTTTAGATTGCACTGCATGGAAGATGACAGCAGAACTCAGGAATTAGCTGGCTCTAAAGTAATGAGAGAAGAAGATTTATTTTATTTCAGAGACTCATAGGTATTACAAATCTCCAGTCTGCTCTTACTGAAGCCAACAGAAGCTTTTCCTTTGATTTCAATAGGAGCTGCATCAGTAGAGACAATGAAGGGAATGCTATAATTTCCCACAGTAATAAACTTTCCCTTGCAAAGATAAACTGTTCAGTTTTCAGACTCTCACTGCACCTTTGTAGGTCAACATTTTCACTAGCTTCAATGACATCTGTTTCCATTGAGTACTGTATTCAACAAAGGACCATTTGATTTTTCATTACCACAGAGGCATAAATCATATAACTGCTCATACAAAAATATAACCACCCTGCATAGAATTCAGACTCATGACAGGCACTCATAATAACATAAAAAAAATATTGAATTAAAGAATCATTTATGTAGGGACAATACGGAGACACACTACATTGAAGTCTTAGCTTTAAACTAATAAAAGCACATTGTCCAAATCCTGTATCTTATAAATGACATTGAAATATTTTATGTAATCTTAAAATCAATGTTACATTGGTATTTGTTCAGCTTTTTCTGATTTCTTGAAATTACCACATGTTCAACCAAGGTAAGAGTAATGTTTGGAATACATTTAAGCAAAGCCATCAGTAATAGAAGTCACAGAATGACTTCTTTGCAAGCTAACTATGAAGAGTTGCAATACATAAAAATCAGGAAAGACTGAAAAAAGGAAGTGTCAAGGGACAAATTGCCATGGTCCTTTCACTGACCCCAATTAAATTATGTATAATTTCAGATACAAAAAGCATTTACTTTACCATACTTCAGAGAAAAAAAATTGTATTGCAGCAAACCAGCAACAAAAAATAGGCTAATGTACCCTACAACTAAAATTAATTTATTTTACAATTCTCATTATTATTTATCATAACAACTCATCTGATGAAAAGTGGCACATTATGAGAAAGAAATGAGGCAATTAGTTCTTGCTGGCTCTGCAACTTCCCTTTGACCTTTCAGTTCATATACTGTTTACCCTACAGCCATGTACACCTTTGAAAAGGACTAAATCATTTGTTTCTACCATCTCAGCCACTTACTAATAGACAGATATTGACCCCCATGGTTTTTACACATGTGGGAAAATGCCCAGAAGATTTTGAAGGCCATGTTACTTTAGAACAAATTTAACTAAGACAACAGGCAATCAGAGCTCCCGTACTGAGGTATAATGTAATGTAATGCTTTAATATAACAATGATACAATTATTTTCTTAAATATCTGTCAGATAACATGACAAATCATTAGAAAAAAAAATGTATAAAAATGGGAAGTGAAAAGCTACCAGCAACAATTTATGTCAAGTCCTAGTCTTAACAGCAAATGAGGCGAATATTTAAATCACATATACACAAAAGTCCATATTTACTTCAGCAACAATTTATCATTAAATGGACTTTACAGTTTAAGTGAGCTGTGTATATTGATACTGAACTATTTGTACCACATTTATCATGATTCAGTGTTAGTCCGTTCAGTAAGTACGCACATATGTAGAGCAGCTACATATTCAAAGAACAGCAAATACTGATAGGTTTTAGTTCCACAGAAGTCTCAGTTTAGCAATATGATTAAAGATGACATCAGCTGTCCACATGCAGATATCCTGCATTGGATTTACAATCACACATCCAAATGAAGACATTTGCATCTGAAATAATGCAAATTATTTGTTTAGCCACTGAAAATTTGGCAGACTATGTGAAGAAATGTAATAAAAGAGCAGGGAATCCCAGGACTCCTCTGCTGTGATCTCATCAGCTACATCACAGCATTTGGTGTTTTACTTGAAGGTCTGGCTAGTAGGTAATGATAGCATGGCTTACTGTAAGGGTGGTTCTATACTTTTCCTTATGACCATGTGAACTCCAAACAGTAAAACTTCAAAGTGGTTTGGGCTCTGCTGTCTACCAGATGGATATATTCATGTATGCAGTGCCAGGACAAGTTCTGCATGTAAACTCTGTTTCATCAAAGCCCTGTTTTGAAGAGCTGAAGGCCTTGAAAAGTGCTGAGTCTTTGAGGATTAATTTAGCTGAGAATATGAGTATATTGACAAAATGGGATTATTAAAAAGTTCTGTATATCTCTAAAAATTTAGCCCCAAGCCCATTGCCAAAATCAAATGTAGTGATTGTATTTACTTTCATTTTTCTCAGAATCAATGTCAACCCAAGCATATTAATGATGGCATTTAAATATTGGTAAGAGTTGGTCACATAGACCTAGATAGAAAGAAGGTTATTGATGAGGGGGAAATAAATATATTAAAATTATGCCTATAAGTGAATCATACATCTCTTCAGTTAACTTAATTTTAGCAGAAGGAGAATGTGATCATAAAGCTAAAAATGAAGGAAATCATTAAGTTCATTTTGTCAGTGTGTCCAGTGAAAATCAAAAGATTAATTTTCCACAGCAGAGGAAAATGTAGAGAAGGAAGTTATAGAAGCAGTGTCAAATGTCTTAAAGATTTTTCAGCTGGATACTTCTTCAATAATTTAAAACAATGATCACTGCATCAAATAAAAATATAATCAAATCATAATAAGCTACTGTTTCATCACTTTTTGTAAATTAAAGAAATTATTTAAAGTGCATGGCCTGTCTCATGTGGCCACACACAGTTCAGGCATGTGCTTGTATTTCTTACAGATTCATAGCACGTCAACAGGTGGGTTATGTTTCCACTTAGTAGTTTCATCTGATCAGTCAAGCAAAATCTTGTTGATGATTCATTTTTATGCAATGATGTGGTCGAGTCTTGCATTTTCAGTCTTGAGAAATGTTGACCCAGCTCTGCTGCATACTGTCATTCTATTACAACAAAATCATTAAACATATGCATAGTCCTCATGTAATACAGTCAGTCTGGGTTGAGGCTAAGTTCTTTTAATATTTTACTTGATTAGGGGTTTAGCTGTATGGCTGAAATAAAGACCAAGCCCTTCACTATAAATATTTTTTTCCACTCAAGAACAGCAAATTGCAAAGGGTTTGAATCTTATGCGTATTTCTGGTTTATCTTCAGTGAATACCCACAAGCCTTGAAACACTGGAGGCATTTAAATTCAGGTGTCTCATTTTAAATTTCTCTGTTAACTTGCAGTAACAAACAGGACACTGGGGTTTGTTTACTGATCATAGAATCATAGAATGGCTTTGGAATATTCAAGTGCAAGCTCCTTGCAGTGAGCAGGGACATCTTCAACTATATCAGGTTGCTCAGAGCCCTATCCAACCTGACCTTGAATGTTTCCAGGGATGGAGCTTCCACCACTTCTCTGTGAAATCTGTTCCAGTGTTTCACCACTCTCTTTCTAAAAAAAAATCTTCCTCCTATCTAGTTTAAATATTTGCTGTTAAAAATTTTGAAATGCCACAATAAGGTCTGTCCAGACCTACCTTCTCTTCTCCAGGCTGAACAAATCCAACCCTCTCAAACTTTCTTCACAAGAGGTGTGTTCCATCCCTCTGATCATTTTCATGACCCTCCTCTCTACCTGCTCCAACAGATCCATGTCTTTCATGTGCTGAGGGTCCTAGGGCTGGATGCAGTACTCCATTTGGGGTCTCACCAGAGCCAAGTAGAGGGGCAGTGTCACGTTCCTTGACCTGCTGGTCAAGCTTCTTTCGGTATATTCCAGGGTATGGTTGATCTTTTGGGCTGTAAGGGCCCATTATGGACCTGTCAGCCACCCCACTCAGCATCATCTGCAAACTTGCTGAGGATGCACTCGATCCACTGTGTCATTGACGAAGATATGAAACAGTAATGGTCCCAACTGATAAGCAACAATATAAAAACAAAGCAAACTCACAATCAAAAAAAAACCCCATAGGTTGTCCAAGTCTTGTAGGACTGGCCCATTCTGGCCAAAATTTATTGTTTAAACTAGTTTGTCCAAAACCATGACATCAAGAAGTTTCTTCACATGCAGGATAAGCTGCTGTGGCCGAAATCACTTTCAGAACCCACATGAACTCATTTAAAGCAAGTCTGGCAATCATGCCCTAACAAGCAATCTACCTGCATAGCTTTGGAGCAAGGCTATTGCCAATCTGAATTTCAGGGCACTCAAGAGCACAAAGAGGCAATTTGCCTCCTTTTGTATCCTTTCCATCACAACCTAATTCAATATACCCTGGGAGTAGGTCCTAGTAAATTCAGTGTGACCTAAGGATGCATTTGTTGATGAATATAGTTAGTGTATTAATACATATTTATGTCTACCATGTCATGTAAGGGCTAACAGGAACAGGATAAACAAAAGATGTGGAAACATATACTCTAGTAAAATTGTGGTAGAAAGTTATAGAGAAGCATACATTGGTTCTCATAAGAAAATCAAGGAATTGAGGTATTTTTTTAGCATTTCTCCCAAAAGAAAACAAATGAAGGTCTCTCTAGTCTCTACTTTGAGTTCCTATTTTCATAACTGTGGGAAACCCTTTCCATCTGTCAGTTTGAATGGATTTGATCCACAACGTAAGAGTTGTGCAGATCTCATGCTATAAACTTGTAAACTACATTTCCTTAGAAAATCAAGCTAAAAGCTGAAAAGAGTATTATGTAAGAGTGAGACATTACGTTATCTAAGCCAAGCACAATTTCTGCTTTGAAAAGCACAGAAAATCTCATCTTATATGCATACCTGATTTGAATAAAGTGAGTGGCAACACATCCATTATTTCAAATTTTTGTTATAATATCATAGATGCCAGAAGAACACACAAACTTATATGGTTTAGAAACTGGCTGCACAATCTCATTCCATTCTGAATCTAAAGAGCAGAATGTGTGCCTGAAACAACTTAAACCATTCTTTTTTTTGTTTTTAAGAAATGGTGAGGTTATAGGCACCTCACTGCAGTGGGACACTGACTTTGTGAACTCAGAATAGGTTGAGTGTTAATACTTATCCTGACTTTCTATGAGCTTAGCTGTTTCTGTCCCATTTAAATAGCGATATTGATTCTAATTTACTTAAATTATTAGGGCATTGTAATCATGTTATACATATCAGTTGTACTGTTCATAAAATAAAGTAGTACAAATAATTAAATAAATGTTATTACATTTTCCTTCTGGAGCTCTGAAGCAATTTCCCAGTTATATATGAAAGGGTTACAGACAAACTCTATGCTAAAACTGTTTCTTTCTGTTCTCCTATTTGTCCATAAAGATAGTTTTAATTAGTACTTGCCTGGAAACAATTTTTGTATATATTAACTAAAAAGTGTAATCAGGATGAAGAGAAGCTGATGAATAGTTATAAATATAGCATCCAAACATCAAAGTCCTTTTCATAAGAAAAATATTTTTGATCTTTGTATGAGATAGTACGGAAGTGTTGCCATGTCACTAGGAAGTACTCTATTTGCATGTCAAATTAACATGGCAACAGGACCAGTGGTCGTTTCGATATTCAAGACACATTTTCAAGATACAGACAGAACAATTAGAGATAAACCTTATATCTTGGTATGAAATTTCTCTTCATCTTTAATTGGGAACTATTTCAATTATACTCACCCCATTTCCATAAGCAAATAAAAAAAAAAAAAAAAAAAAACAAGTTCTTAGCTGCACTGTAAGATTTCAGACTTCAGAACCTTTATTATAGTGGTCATTGTCTTAAAGTCCTGCTCCTAAAGAGAAGTGATCAAATGATAAACTACTTTTTTTTTCCTATTAGCTCATTTTTTGCCTTTGGTTGGAAGCATTTTGGGATACTTGAAGTTGTATTCCAGAAAGTAAAAACGTAAAAAATAAGAGTGTGTGTATGGAAAGAAAATCTTAAATTTATATCAGAATAGTTTCTGTATGTGTCAGAAGTACTGTGTGTGCAGGTGTATTTAGTAATCTTACCTCCTCACTTTAAGCAGAATGGGATGTACATTTGGGGGACTGGGAAAACTGTGTCAACAAACTTAACACACATTGTTAAAACATCACCTAAGTCAACATCTAAGCCTACAGCCATTTTGTCCTCGCCACAAAATTGCTTTCGTAGTAAGTGGGAAGGAGGGTGTAGCAGACAACAAAGAGTGACACGGAGCAGGGAAGTGAACAAAGATGACCATGAGAAGTAGGCAGGTGGCCTGAGCAGAGGGAAATGGAAAGACGTTACAGTACAGAAAGAAGAAAGAACATGGTGGGCTGAAAGGAGAGAAGGAAAACTTTGTTCCCATTTGGCAAAAGGAAGGAGAAAGGTAAAGTGGGGGTAATGGTACAGTGCATTACAAGACACTCTGATAAGCACCAGTGTTTAAATGGATCTATGGCTAAATATTTGTGTTATAAATCTGAGACTTGGTGCAGATCATAGTAAGAAGATGACAAGTGCTAGAGTGCCAATGGAATTTCCCTGATCCTCTCCACAGGATAAAGAGCTAAAATTCAAAGAGTCAATACCTTTTATATATACAATAACCACAAAAAAAAGCATATGAATTATTAGCACCTTCTTTCAGAGACAAGGAGAAGAAGTTGCAGGAAAGTGAAATGTGACCCAGAAGATCAAGATACCATTGAATATATCCTGTCTTTCTTTTGCACGATGGGAATTCATTGCAAACTCAAGTGACCGTGAAGATTAAGTGAAGAAAGGCACTCATGAATAGCTAGAAAACAATGATTTCATGTTTCTTGTTAGAAATCTGACACTGATGCAGGGAAGATGATGTAAGTCATATAAGGCAGAGACATCTGCTTATTTCCACAGATGGTCTGGGTTCTTTTAATTGATCAAATTGTGCTATGAGAAGATGGGAGAGGATCAAAATGAGCTGCCTGCAACTACCTGCTGCTCTTCACAAAGGTAAGTCTTTCAAGGAGATGGAGTGACGTGTGGTACAGGTTTTGGTCGGAGAGCTGAACTGCTGTGTTAATGCAGTGCCATGCTTGAACTGGTAGACTGCAGAGGGAGTGTATCGTTAAATCTTAACTCAGGTGCAAAGTTAAGCAGTGCATTTATATTCGCAAGATGTTAAAACCAACTGTGTAAAGCCGACTTAAGTGATTATGTACCATGCTCCCAAAGGCCTACTGGAGTGCCTGCGTTATCCAGCAGGTGCAAACTCTAAGGGGAATTAAACTCCTATCTTAAATTAGTTGCCTAAAATAGCATCTTGAAGAACGCCCATTGCTTTACATAGTTACAGAGGAAATCTGTGGTAAGAAGGTCAAATGCAAACACAAGATGAAGCCCACTTTTCTCTATACTTTTAAATAAACAAACTACTAACCCGCCTCGAAGGAAATGTAGTCCCCACAAAGGCCTTATATGTTATTTGTTACTTGTAATCCTTCCAGACTTTGCTAAAACTCTGTCAATTGATGAAAAAGCAGTCCTCTCAGCATTTGCCTGACCCATCTCAGTCTTGTAGTCCTTGCATTAACAAATCTTAGGGGTGTAATTTTGAACTATCATATGAGAAGTCCTTTATGAAAGTGGAATTTTTCAGGTCAGCCTCTTCTTTGACTTAATCACACTGAAATATTTTGTGTTTCTACAGATAAAGAATACATTTTCTTGCTGGAGATCAGGCACAGCTCAAACCCAGGCACCAGAGTCTCTCATTTACCCCAGGTTCTTAAATTGTTTCAACCCTTTAAAGTTGTTGCTGATTACTAAGGAAGTTCAAACATGGAAAGATTGTTGTAACATCAAAAATAGGGTTTATCTCCTTATAATTCACTTTATGCTAGCAATTTTTGACCCCCTGTGACTGACACCATCTATGAGTGGCCAGCATTTGACACAGGTGGTATGACCTCTCCGAGTTCAAACAAATGCTAAAAAAGCACAGTCTATCTCAAACAAAACAATTAATATAAAACATTCTTTCAACCCTCACTACAAAGATACCATAGGCAAACCCTATTGAGGTTTGTGCCCTTCTGAGCAAGTTAGGAGTAAAGCGAGCATAGAACCATTTTCATCCCCAGTTTTTACTTTCAGGTTTTTACTGCATACCTATCAGAGCACAAATGACATTTTAAACCAAACACCTATGTCTTAGTATAGCCTGCTTAAACAGTTTTCTGTCACAAACTTATGACACATTTAAATAGTAAAGGCATCATAGAATGATAGAATCACCAGGTTGGAAGAGACCCACTGGATCATCGAATCCAACCATTCCCACCAACCTCTAAACCATGCCCCTCAGGACCTCATCCACCCACACCTTAAACACCTCCAGGGAAGGTGAGTCAACCAACTCCCTGGGCAGACCATTCGATTGCCTAATCACCCTTTCAGTGAAGAATTTTTTCATAATGTCCAGCCTGAACCTCCCCTGGCAGAGCTTGAGGCCATTACCTCTTGTCCTATCCCCTGTCACCTGGGAGAAGAGACCAGCTCCCTCCTCTCCACAACCTCCCTTCAGGTAGTTGTAGCGAGTGATAAGGTGTCCCCTCAGCCTCCTCTTCTCCAGGCTAAACAACCCCAGCTCTCTCAGACTTGTTCTCCAGCTCCTTCATGATACATGTCCTCATCTCATACTGTCTCCTTTGGAGAAACTGGGGTGTTTTGAATACGAATACTGGAGATAAGCAGAATCATAGACAACTTTTACTCTGAACACGGTGTTGTATGATCAGACAAAGGAAATACAGTTTGCTTCTGAAACAACTGATAAAATGCATTACAATACAGGATATATTAAGCATGATTAACCAACTGGATGATGCAACTTAACAACAATTTTTGTGCCAGCTGCTCTTCTGGAATTGATCTTACACTTTTAGTTTAACATACCCATTGAGAACTAGTAAAAATTAGAAAATAATTATAAGAAAGTATGTGAATGTGGTGATTCCCTTAAGTCCCAAACTAATCAAATCATTTGGTCCCTTAAGCTGCTCCGTAGAGTCTCACCCGTGTAGTTGGGACTCATTTGACAGCCACTTTTCAAGGGTGAAACAGAATAACAATTAAAATGAAACCGTTGCTTATTTCAAAATTTTAAATGACCTGGGACCTGAATACGAAATGCAGAACACCTCTGGGATTGGGAGTTGACTTGGTTTTCCCTGCCCAGGTCCGTATCTACTTAGCCCTTGAGATCACACAGAGGCTAGCTTCACTACAAAGGTATAAAACTTTTCTTAGCAGATCAACAGTGAGAAACTTAAACTGCTTCCTCATTAAAGTTCATTTGATTTGGTAGAGAAGCTAGGAATAAGAATCATTGCACATTACAGACTGTAATTTCTGACATCCTAAGTAGACTCTGTCAAAACCAGCACATCTCTTATATTAACAGCTTTTGACACTGCCAGCACTGAATAGATACTAAGGTTTTTTATATGGTTCCTACACTTGCCTTGTGGAGCAGCTTTGAGAGGTGTCCCAGCTCAAGGGGAGATCACTGCCATTCAGCTACTCTGCCTATGAAGGAGAGCACAAAGAAGGTTCATTTAGGCTGTCACACTTATAGAATAAAGTGGTTGTCTCATAGTCAAACTAAATTTAATGATGAAAGGTATATATGATACTCCTTGTGCCCACAAGTTACTTTGTTCCTTGATAAATGAGTCCTGAAAAAGGCACCGGCTATTCATGGGATAATTGTAGAATTGGTGTCCCAAGCTCATATACATTGATATGGACTGTGCCACTCTGCTGCATTGTGGGGTCTTCAGAGAACTGGTTGAAACTAGAGGAGTCCATGTCCCAGCCATGTTTCAGGCCCTTACCTCCTCCAAAGTCTGTACCAACCCACCTCTAGTCAGGTCAGGTGGTCCAGTATGCCCATCACATTTATTAAGGTGTTCATTGTGTGTTTCATAAATATGAGAACAGTCTTTCCTAGCTTCTATTCCAAGTAACTGTTTCAGCTGCCTCACACAGGGCCATCTTGCATGGTTTCTTCATTGACAGTCAAAGAAAGCTGAATTCTTATTCATCTTTTGCAGATTTCCCCGTTCTGTTTGTTTCTTTATGGGCACTGGAACATGCGTGCAGATACGTTTTAGAGCAGTGAGATTTGCAGTATTTTGTAGAACATCTTCTGTTGTCTTGATTCACCGTTGTCCTGAGGTTGAGTGACACTTCACTGGGATCCCAAGAGATGTATTGCCATAATGAGCTCCAAGTAGGTGGCTTCAGTGTTTCCAGCCAGGCTGATTAATTTTTCCCCAAAACACTCCCATGTTTCCCAGTCTTTCTGAGATTTTCCCAGTTCTTTGGCCATGAATCAAATCTTTAAATTAACCAAAGGCTTTTGTTTGGAAGCATCAAGTATTTATTCTTATTAGCAAAGATTCTTCTTTGTTCTGCTGCACACTCAGCTGTTCTGAAGATATACCTGTACACAAGATAATTTTTTGGAAGGCTGTTGAGTGGACACCCGAATTTCATTGCCCTATTTATTTTAAGTGGAACTTCATCTATGGAGTTTTTCCTCTTCTTTTGAAGAAAGTAGTTAGAGCCTACTTTGCTGACAGCTTCTTCACCCCAGCTCTGTAAGATGCAGCTCCTTGTATAAAAAACCATTTAAATTGGATGCAATTTAATTATCCAGGCTTTTCAGCTCTTGAGCATAATCGTTACATTCATTCCAGAGACAGAAGAAAGCTGTTTCCTTTTCTAAGGAGAAATGCTGTAAAATGCTGCAAAACATACATGTAAATTAGCCTGCTTACACTTGATCTATTCTAGGTAGTTCTGCTTTCTCTTCATGAGCTGATGGATTTTGCTAGTAGGGAAAACATGTAGAGTTTTGTGTTCCAGTTTTCCTTTTTCATTAATGGATATCAGAAGGAAATCCCAAAGCTTGCAATAGCATAGAAACAGGCCACCTAATTTAACAGACAGAATGGAAAGCAACTGCTTAGTCAAATAAAAAAATACGCTCTATCAACTGAATTGGATAATCAATGATTCAAAAGCGCTCTAGGGGGTGTAGTTTATAGATCAGAGTCAGGTATAGGTCAGGGTCAGGAGTCCAAAATACAGATTTTTGCATTCTTTCTCTGAATTTACTATTTGGACTCAGTATAGTCATGGCAGGAACCTGGAAAAGGTTGTTATTTCTCAAAATTTGATTTATACCACAGCACTGTGAGCTGGACTTCTTCAGAGACAGAGCATTTGACATAATTAACATGAAATAACAATGGGGGGGACTTCTTAGCAAATTTCCTTGCTGGATTTAGCTACATCCATCTTAGTAAAATTTATCCCTATTTCCATCAACACATAGTTCTATGAAGTACCATTTTTTCTAGGTGTGAAGAGAAAATCCCAACTTTTTTTTTGTCTGTAAAGCCTTTTAGGTCAATGTCAGTGTACTTGTTTGTTTCAAGATTTGATCCAACCTGGGAATCTGAAGGGTATAGTGAAATTTTCTGCAGCTAACAGACTATCATAAATATAACAGCAAAAGCAAGGGCTTGTCTTCTTCGTCTTGCTTCTTTACCCTTTATTATCTAGCTCTGATATACTTGCAAAAGGACCGTTAGATTGTACAGAAACACAGCTGTCAATAGGAAAACATGCTAAAAGAACTTCTTAAAATAGGCACTCAGGTGATAGGAAATACGCACAACAATCTCCAGCAGTCTTTTTAAATCCTCTTCTGTTTTGCTTTTCAGACATAAGATGGTATGATCTGTTGGGAATCCAAGTATTCTAAGTTATAATCCTGTTCCCACTCCCATCCTCCCAGCCAATATCCTGTGATGCTGTTCCAGCTTACTGAATCCTTCTGCTTCCTTCCTGTTGGTGTGAATTATGGATAATAATAGTTATCTCTTATGCTTTAAGATGTTTTCAAGGACTTGAGTAGTGTAATATTTTTACAGTAGCATGGAGGAGGATTGGTATCTAAGTTTATTTGTTTCCTTTCTAGGATTAGTTCTGTATCTTAGAATTTTTATTATTCCCTTGCCAAATGACAGGTTCCTGTGCACTCCTTCATGCTTCTTGCTCTCCAGTGTTTTATTCATATTTATTTCTTCACCATTCGGCAGACATTCCTGAATGTTAAACTGCAAAAACTATGCTATATCTCACATCCCTCTTCCAGCTAGTTCACATTGAAAACCACAGAAATTCCTTTTCCTTCATCACTGCAACAGTACTTCTTGCCTCTCTAGGTGTTCAACAGCAACTGTCTTGTAGAAGGTCTGTGATTTTCAGTAGAGCCTGTTAAAAATACCATGACATAGTGTTTACCATAATCAAAAGCTTTGGCTTTTCACTCTGTGGTATTCTATGCTAGGAGGTTAGAATCACATTTGTAGCCCAAGGAATGGCCTTAATGCACACAGAAAAGCTGAATCTCTTTCCTACAACCTGAAGAAGTGACTCTCCTTTTTATACCTTCTCCTGAGTGGCCCAGGCTGTGAAAGACAAGTCATGGTCTGGTACCAAGTTTTGTCAGAGAGATACAAGAAAAAATAAGGAAAAGTAGATTTAGGAACAGAAGAAAACCACGACTTTGTTTTAAATGAAAATAAACAAAATTATAAATACCCAAAAGACCCTGTATTTAAAATCAGTATTTATGAAAGTGAAGCAAAAAAATTTACAGTTCTTGGAAGAAGTAATTAGAGAACTAGACAGGTGAACTTTAAGTCTATGTTTCTGTAAGATTAATCAAAAGTAATTGTGTGAAGAAGGAGACTGTCTAACTAGGTACCCTTATTTCCTGACAGTCAGCAGAACAGTGTATCCACTGTTCATAAGCTGTTGCTGGAAAGGAGCAGTCACTTTTCATGCTTCTGATGTTCAGTCAAGCCAATAACAATACACAGATTCTCCAGAGATGTTTATTAAACTGGCATTTGCAAATGTCATACATTTTATCATCTCTAGTGGGCACCCAAGCATTTCATTAAAAATATTAAGACAAGTTAGGACAATGAGAAGAAATAGAAATATATAAATAAGATATAAGGCAGCTGTCTTCCCCAGGATGTTTCTAAACAAAATGCAGTGGCACTAATTAAGACTCAGGGTCCCATCCCATTTTGAAGAATGAGGTGTATTTTATAAATCAAACTGAGAAGATATTTCAACTAAGTTGTAAGCAAATCCATTGTATGCATGATTCTTCCTTTCATGGCACAAAAAAAACAATCCCAAAAGATTTTTTCCATTCTTAGTGGATGGAAGCTTTCCTAGGTATGTTAAATTCACTATCTCCTGTATTAGCTACATTGTAGAGGCACCTCTCAACTTTTGGTAAACTGATATTACTTTCCCATTTTTTTTTAAATTTCTGTACCTAAGAATTGGGATATATCTGGACTTTTCCTCTCAGTAAGCTGCATGGAAAACACATTGTGGTAATGACCTTCAGCTCATAATCAGAGAAGGTCATTGTCATGCTTTAACGCCAACTTGAAGCTAAGCACCACCCAGCCATTGGTTTAATTCCACCAGTGGAACAGGAAAAGGAATGGAAGGGTAAAAGGAAGAAAACCTGGGAGTTGTGATAAAGATAGTTTGTTATTTTAAAAAATTGTAAGGAAAAAAACAAGCAAACACAACAAAGAGAGAAATAAAACTCAAGAAAAACAAGTGATGCAAAAGAAAACAGTTGTTCACCACCAAATATCTGATGCTGAGCAAGTGCCCAGGTAATGTTCCCCTCACCAGCCTCAAGCATAGCATCATATGGAGTGGGATGCCTCTTCAGTCAGTTGGAACCAGCCATCCCCAGTGCATCCACTCCCAAGTTCTTGTGCACCCCCAGCTTGCTTGCCAATGGGTGCAGCGAGAGGCAAAAAAGACCTTGACATTGTGTGAGCACTACTCAGTAGTAACCAAGACATCTCTCTGTTATCAACACTATTTTCAGAATGAGTCCAAAAGACAGTCCCATGGTAGGTACAAGAAAGAAAATGAACTCTATCCCAGCAAAAAAACAGTACAGTCAGGAAAGTCCTTCTGGCAAGGTAGAAATGTTCTGTTTAGCTTCACACATGAAAATGGATTAACCTCATGTTAATTTCTACAGATCTCTGAAGAAAACAAACAGAACAATTGAAAATTTTCTGTGGAAAGTCACCTCCACTCAAGCAATTATGACTATGTTGTCTGTAACTGAGGAAAACAATCTCTGTTTTGTTATGATAAACCATTATTATCTTTACAGTGAGTTATAAAAGTACTCCTGCGATTTGTGACAACATTCAGGCAATACACAAGTGGACCGTCCTTTCACACCCATAATACTTGCCACCTACTGTGCAAAACCACAGCATTTTACAGTTATTCCCATCTCACATCTCAGTAATTAAGTGTGGTTTTATATCATCACAGAGACAAACTTTAGATGAATGATATCAGAAGTAATTTTCACCTTTACCAATAGCGCAAGCAACAATGTGGATCAGAGAGAATGACATAATGTCAGCATAAGAAATGTCACTCTATCTTAGACTATTAGGCATTATTGGCTCACTCCTTTGGAAGTTATTGACCTCTCCACTACATATTTAGCACAACTGCAATGTTTATAGAGCTATGAAAAGCGTAAGTGACTCTAAAGTTATCACCTTGTCAGACATCTCTATTCATCTTTACCAAAGTAAATAGATCTAGATCTGCATTCATAAAAATCCTGTGCAATTTTTTATTGTATGCTTTGCATCAACCAAAACCAGTTAGAAAACCTAATTTGAAGAAGCTATAGATACTGATACTCTTAAAATAATTTTATGGAGGGTTTTTTTTTCTTTAATGGTATTTCCTCAGAAAATGAGCTGCAGATGGAATGTCACTCTGTAGTAGCATCTTTGCTTTACAGTTAAGATGAAACTAAGTGGGAAACTCTGGCCAAATTCATCTTGCATTACTTTAAACAATTACAATGTGGATGCCTACTTTTGAGCCATGCAGAACAGACATTCATATTGGGATAAGACATTTCACACTTCTATAAGGCCTGTTTCTCTCTACAGACTATAAAAGGAATATGCATCACTTGACTAGCCTAGATACAGATACCTAGGATGGGATTCAGTTACCTAAACAGAAGCATCTACTACCATTTTAAAACTACTAATTAATCTCATCTTGTTTTCAGATCTTTTCTTTGCTAGATCCTTTATCATACCTAACTAGCCAGTGAAGAAATCTCAGGTAATACTGAGTGTCTGAAATTACTCTAGCCAGCTTTGGTTGGCAATGAGTCTGGTCCTGCACTTCAGGCCTCTGTGGTCTGATGAGATTAATCCTGCTGTTTGCTTTACAATTGCCTTGCTTGGACTGTCAGAGAACAAGTATCAGGGTATATGCAGACCAAAGCATCAGGTCCCATGAAGATTTCTGCCTTAACAAAAACATCCAGTACCACTTTATAAATCATACAGTATCCAAGATGTGTGGGTGAGACTGACAGAAATGGTAGTGGGCTGAGTGTAGGGCTGTATCCTCCCAGAATGGTGCCAAGCAGAGAGATGACTATCACCAAAGAGCTGGAACATGACTAGGTCCTGGTGTTTAGACAGCTGAATTATCACCTGTAGAGATTAAGCCTGAGATTGAGGCATCATCAGATGTCTATGCAATAGGTATCAGTTTGTATGCTACACATCTAAGTTCTCATTATTGTCAGAGATAATCTAAATCTTCATTTTGTCACCTATAACTAAGCCACTGAACTAATCAGGACAGAGAAAACTGAAAACATCTTTTCAGGTGATGAAACATCAACATCTGAGCTATCCTTGGAGGATGAGATGAATAACTCACTAGAGCACATCTCCTGTATTGGCTTCATCCCAGGATCTTAAGGATATGTCTCACGTATGGACACCTACCATACCTGGAATTCAGTGTCTCAATCCAGAGATCCCTGCTTTGGGGGTGTTCTGGGATCTCTTTTCTAATTTTGTGCTTCTAGAAACAGATGAGATCGACTTCCTATGTATAAATTTTAATATCGGTTCTCCCAAATCTCTCTCAAATTTCTTGAGAAACTCATTCTTTTAAAGCCAATAATATGTCTTTTTTCAAGACTAGTGGAGTACATGTGTCATGCAGCCTTTGCTGGGAAATCCACAAGCCAGTAAGTCTCAGCACAGAAAGGTAGCATGAAGGAGGAGCAAAATAATGTAGTGTAGTGTCCCTTTCTGGGAATCTGTGAGGGATATTTCTGTTGCACCTCTCAGCTCCACATTTGAGCTTTCACTCTGCAGAACTCTACACTCTTCTTCTTCATGCAGCAGAAGTGAAGTTTTCTCTTTACACCCCTATTTTCCAGGTATTAGGTGACTTCTCCCTAGTTTATGAATTCATATCCCTCATTCAAGGACTTCATTAGTTGGTTTCTTTGGGTAACTATATGGAGGAGCAGGTCCTCCAAACTGCAGCTGGTGCCTTACAATGCTGATAAGAGGTGATCAGCTGTTCTTGGTTTTGCTTTGTTAGTCACCTCTTATCACCACTTTAAATCCCTGTCCAGCATGAGATACATGACAGAGAATTAACTGTGCTAGCACAAAATAATTTGGTGATTACAAAAAAAAAAAAAAAATAGCCAGAATTTGTAATTCAATATTGTTATATCTATACAGAAACCATGGTGGGCTACATCAGATATACACACCTGCTCACACATTACAGTGATGGACACAATAAATATTTATGCTGCAGAACAGGATGCTCTACTTCATTCAATTACACAGAGAATAAGTAACTACACAAAGTTCCAACTCCTTTTTCACTTGAAGGGCTTGTGTGCCCCCTCCATTTCAACCCCATTGCTCTGCAAAATAGAAGAGAAATCATTTTAATTTCAAGAATGCAAGGGAAGTGTTGCTTGGCAACACTACGGGTAATAGCTGATCCCTGTCTGGCCTGGAGCATGCTTCTTCAGAAACACTTTATGTAGATATATCCCTTTATCACCAAGGATGGTTATTGAGGTTTTTTTTCCTCCCTGGACATTTAATTGCATAAGTGTTCTTCCAAAAGTAACACAATTAGGGGATTCTTTTTGCTTAATTTTAGGAAGTAAAGTGTTCATATTTCACATAGAACCAATCAGGGGAAAAAATTGTAATAACTCCCCAAGGTACAGTTTTTAGTGCAATCACTGCAGTACACAAGACTTCTCCAGTTAGGAAACTTTGCACCTTTATGTGCTCTGACTTCTAAAACCAATACATACTTTTTGATGCATTACCACTAATTATTAAAGCTATAGTTTCTGTGCAAAACAAAGGACTCACCATCTCTTTTGTCTTCACTGGTAACAGGATCATTCTTCCATTCTTCAACAAATTGTTAAAAAAAACCAGGAAGTGACTAGTTTATTTCTGTGAAGAAGTTGGCATATTTATTTCAGTTTTTAATGAAAATGTTATTAATTGTATGTGAATTCCAGGCCAGTGTTTTTTGAGATCGTTTTTTAAATATTAACCTTGCAGAATAGCTCAAGCTGAAAAAGATAATAGTACATTGTCTAGAGCTCTAGAGAAAAGCTCTTGAGAAAATAGTTAACACAAAGACGCTTTCTTCAATGAATACCAAAGAAATTTTAGATTTAACCCCAGTTAGGGGAGGTGAATCCTCAGAAAGTAGATATTCACTCACTCTAATGTGGCTTATGTGCACATGCTAAGAAGATGATCTGGGAATTTGAGCCTCCCCTATTAATATAGGAGCAGGTTAAACTAACAAGTATGTCTGCAGACAGTACAGGAAATACCTTAAGAGAGAGAGACTGTCTAAAATATCCTATCACTAAACTCACAAACAGCAGCAATCAATCAGTCTGATCATAGCATCATAGAATCATCAGGTTGGAAGAGACCCACTGGATCATCAAGTCCAACCATTCCTATCAAACACTAAACCATGGCCCTCAGTGCCCCATCAACCTCTGCCTATCTATCTACTGTGTTCAAGAAAAGGTTACTTTGCAGCCCAAGTCCTTAACTTATGAAATATCTCTCAATGTTAATCAGATAACAAATTCTACTTATGTGATCTCTCCTTAGTCTATTGAGAAAGCCTCCCAACAAGCCCTATCTCAATGAGGAAGTTACCAGAGTAGACCGTTTGACCAAAGCCGTGATACATATTATCATTGGCTTTGTAGTCTAAAACCCCATTCTTCTTGAGTATCATACCTCTAATTCTGTATTTGAGTTTCTCACTTGCAGTACAGGATCATGTCTGAGTCCCCATCCTGTTTGCAGACGACAAATCTAGAAAAACTTAATGGTGTGCACTCTTTTCCTATTGAAGTTTTATTAGACTTTTCAATTCACAGAAACAAAAAGAAATGGATCCTCTCCTATTGCAAAGTTCTAGGTGCATATTACTTCACTGTTTAAACAGGATTATTTTTACTGGACTATAGTCATTTTTTAAAAGTCAGTTATGGAATAACTTTTGCTGAATACAGCTACAGTAATGCCTTCTTCAGCTAACAAACTACATGCAGCCAGAAGCTATGGACTTTGAGTAAATGAGAATATCATTCTAAAGACAAGTCTACATTTAAATATCAAATGGCTGTTGAAACATCCTTAAATGTGTCTATAGGGCACAATAAACTTCAGTTATTCTGCACAGTTATAAATAAAAAGCCATGACTATCAAAGCAAAATAATCTCATTGAAAGACAGTTATACTATTTTCACTGTCCATCCATTTCACTCAAACCCTCAGATAATCTTCACATGGAAGTAAAACATAACATTACTTGCAAGTGTAAGTCATAATATAACTAGTTAAGGAAGCATTCTCCTTGTCTACCTTAATTAACAATTAACCAGGCAAGAAAAATATATGTAAAACTCATCTGACAGAAAAATATTCTACTGTTATCAAAGAACTCAAACACTACACAGTAAAACCTACTAAAAATAGCAATATAAGAAAATGCTGGTTGTCTTAGCTATTATGACATACAATTCATGGTGATTAACACAGAGGAATATGCACAGGGTCAATTATCCACTGGGATGAACAACCAAAATTAGCAAGCGATAATTATACCATTTTTACAGCATCTTCTTTTCCACATTTTCTCCTGCAACTATTATTCAAGTTTCTTGAAAGTGTTTGTGAGATTTTTGGAAGATATTAAGAAGTGTTTTTTCCAATAGATTTTAAATTACTTTTATCGCCACAAATTTATAAGTACATTTGCCAGGGAAATTATAAGCTGCAGCTCTCCTCGGTCTTTTATTCCTTTCTATTTGACAAGATAAATAATGCAAGACATAGGACAGTTTCGTCTCTCCATCTCTCACAAAACTATGGACTCTGTCAGGAACAGAGTCAGAGACAATGCTCTGGAAAACCTAATCAGTGACAATTAATGCAAGGTCATATATGATAAGGAGAAATGGTATTTTAAGGTGTTTGAGGAGAGGAAGAAATGTAAGTGCTATTGGAGCACTGGTTACACAATTGATGAAATACATACATTTCTTGTCAGCTATGATTAGAAAAAATAAACTGAATTGTGAAAAGTCACAGAAGGAGATGCTAAGATAGTAGGAGAATGAAGATTATATTATCCCATGGTGATAAGAATAACTGATAGATCTGATCTGATGCAGTATAGACCAGGAGGAACCACGGTGAAATCTTACCTGAGACACAGAAGAACATGTAAGTAAGACAGAAAAACAATACTGGCACAAGAACAGATGGTTTTAAGCTGACTATGAGCAGGGTGATAATATAAATTGGGAGAATGATATGGAAACAGCAATAATCAAGCAAACTCTCAGAACAGTGTGATGGGGGGACACCCTGAAAAAATATCAGATTGAGCAGAATAAGCCAATAAATGTGAGGAGATGCCATGGCTATCTTTCTTGACTCTATATAGAACAGACAGAAGGTGCAAGGCCCACTTCCCCACCCCTGCTTGGGGCTCAGGCCAACTACCATGGCTATCACAGATGCTGCGCTGTGCCCTTGCAAAGGGTAGGGCGATGGAGCAACAGTAAAGGGTGGGAAGGATGACAACAGGACTTACTCCTCTATCTCAGAGTACCCTGCTCACAACTGGCACTGAGGCAAATCGCTAGCTTCTCAGAGGGAGCACTGTATTGAGTGGTTCTTCTGACGTTTATGAGAAGGAGTAAAGTAACATGAAGGATTTACACGGTGGGGGCGTCCCACTGCAGCAGCAAATTGGAATGATTAATCTTTCATGGCTAAAATAGAACTTACTTTCAGTCCAGCATTATATCTATCTGAATTTTTATGCAAATAAAAAATATAAGCCAGTATTTTTATTGGTATACCTGGAATGGATGAAGTGTGTTTACACAAGCCAATGAGTATATTATTGTTACCTTGAAAAGGAAAAAAACTACTCCTCTTCAGCTGACCTTATTGGCAAGTCCAACCATCCAGAATCAAACAGTTATTCAAACACAGAAAATATTTTTACAGGTGCAAATATGAAAAGAATAGATGTATATAAAAAATGAACTAGAGATAATTACATACTGCTATCAATGCAGTTGTTTGCAGTGCCTTGGCCACATTCAAACCTGCTCAGAATGCTCATGTAAACTAGAAGAACTCCCTGTGTGAATGACAAACTCTTATTTCTCTTAAAATCCATGAATACAGGTGAGCACTGCCCTCTTAACTGTACACGGCATATTTTATTTAAATGCAGTTTGGTATATAATGTCCATCTGGATATGGTGCTTTTAGAAAATCCTGTCCTCCTAGTATTAATGACTGATAAATCCATTTTAGAAGTATTTCTAAAATTCTTATTAAAACCTCCCACCTTTACAAATCAGACACAACCCAGTTGTCCAAGTGGGACAGGATACACAGAAATACCAACAATGAACACACACTATGCATCTTCTCATGCCTAAGCAAATATGTCCAGGGTAAAACAGAATCATAAGCTCTTTGCATTTATCACATTATCACATTTCTGTAGCATATTTTTCACAGGATACGCTAAGAAAATATGCTTTTCTCATTCCTTATATTAATCAATTTCTGAAATACCTTTCAACAAGTAGATTGTGTCTCCACAGACCCATTTGAAATTTCTGATGTATCACAGAATTTGTCAATGCAGTAATAATCCAAAAAGAAGGTATCAGCATGACTTGTAGTAGCTTCCAGAAGTACATGACAAAAAGAGATCATCAGTTCAGTGACACTACTTCTTTCCTATATGTAACTGTCTGTAATGACATAAGAGAAAAGGAATAATGAAATTGTTGCTTTACTGGTATAGCTCGCTTTTGTTTGCTGAAAGTTTATAATTGCCTCAGTGGGTTTTTCAGTGACTTCACCTATTTCCACTTTCTTTGAACAAGATTGAATAGTCTGTGCATCTCTGACAGAGAAAATATCAGGAGTCAGGTGCTCTACTGCCTTGTATCTTCCATTGCAAAATAAATACAAACAACCTCATTTTTATTAAATGGCATGTTTTCCTCATTTGAGAGGCATGAGTGTCTTAAAATGACTCCAGGGAATTTAGTGGTATATATTATTTATCCAGAGACAGTCTTCAGTACTCTGGGCTCTTAGGTCACTAGCCAGAAATCAAGAGGCAAAGGTGTTAGTTATATTGACATTTCAAGACCAGACTTTCTTTCCAAAGCTGAGCCAGAACTCATTTAAGCAGTTCATGGGAATACCTGATTTGTAGAAATGTCATTATGTCACTGTCCATGCTGTAGATTGTCAGAGATGGGTCATAAAGCCTGAATTATCATCCAGTTTCCAAACTTCCACTGAGCATAACTTTGCCAGAAATAACTTTCCATAGTTATTCCTATTTTTGAATGTTTGTCAGGTCATCACTATTATAGTGATGGGGACAATATATCTAGACAGTTGTTATATACTATACTGTAAAGCTGAAACATAAAGGGGAATTTAATTAGCACCTAAATCATTGTTACTTCATTGTTATTTTTTTCAAATTTCCTTTATTCAACTATGACCTGTTTTCCCTCACTTTATTCTACACTCTACTTTTTTTTCCTGGCCCAGATGTCCACGAAAGCACAGCACAAGCAGAGCTCACTCAACATGCAGATGTAGAGCTAGAAGCACAAGCAGAGAACACTGGCAACATTCTCTGAGTTTGTTGCTTTTGTTTCCAGCATTTTAATGAAGTAAAGCTAATAATTCTTAGCTATTAAATAATTCTAGAAATAGCTGAAGAAAGCATAATGGATGCAAAATGTTCCTTTGACAATCAGGAGAAAGCCTTGCACTATACATTTGAAAAAATGGAAAATATCCATTTTCTGTGAGATACTCAATCCATCAACTTCATGTGGATACTTCACTGTCAGTGCTGTAGAAAGCTGCATTAGTCTTGCAAGATGGAAGGGGACTTAAAAATCTGTCTTGTGATTTATATCTCATTTTAATGTCAGAACTCCAGTATTTGAAGAAAAAGAAGTAGAAACATTTTTCTGTAGTTAAGATGACAAGTTTAAGAAATCTAACACAGTCTCTGAACTTCCTCAAGCCACTGCGAACACAGCCATTTGGAAGGAAGTAATCAAATCTACAATGCCATATTTTTTTAATATCTATGCAATCTTTTAAGGGCAGTATTTGAAAACATTCTCAAAGTTTATTTTGTGCACTTAAAGCTTGTAGAATAACCAATGCCCTTTTTTTCAGGTTTGTATTCTACAAAAAAAGAAAGAAAAAGAAATGGCTTTAGTCCTGTGTAGTACAGATCTGGGTGGCGGGGTTGTACTTTAATCCATATAGAGCTCACATAAGACAGACTTAAAAGAAACCTCAAGAAGTCATTCAGTCTGCTTCTCCCCATAGTCTGTCTTGCTAAACCTATGACATGCCTAGCAGAGCTTCCTAAAGATCTACAGTAAAGGAGATTTTCTTATCCCCTTAAGCAATCTCCTCCAGTGCTTATCTGCAAGAAGTACTCAACAGTGGGTTTAGTCCCTTAAAAGAGATATCTTATAAGTAGCAGAGTGACATCTTGAGAAAAATATCTCTCTGGTTTTATCACAAGAATGTTTTAAAAATCTGAGTATTAAAGAATGCATTAAAACAACATATGCAGCTGGAAAACAAAGATTTCCTAACCTGTCTGTTATCCTATATCTATACTCCTATTTTCTTAACTTCAACACAGAACAAGAAGCACAGGAAAAAACAGGCCCCAAGTCCAAATTACATCCTTTGTAAGGATAAAACACAAAAAAAGGGAGCAGGGGGAGGGGCAAAGACCTCTTTACATACATAAAATTTCACAGGCTGTAGGTAACTCTTAGGTTTCCTTCTTGACACTAGAGGTGGCCAAGATCTGTCAACTCAAGCTCAACTGAAATCACCTGAATACTGTAGCAGGTATTATCTTCAGTACCACAGCAAGCACCCTGAACACAGATGCAGGTGCTACAGACACCCAGGAGTTAAAATATCACTTGCAATAGATTGACGAATGTAATTTATTGGAGAACAATAAGTGTGCCCCAAAGGAATACAATCTGAATGAAAATGTGAAGGGGGTAAGGTGAAGTCTGTTGGACACTGGTTGCACAGATAATTAAAAGGAGTTTCCAGTGCTCCATGGGGATGTGATATGTTCCAGTACCAGGATAACTATCCCCTTCTACTTTTTTTAAAAAAACTTGATATCAAATCCTTTGAAATACGGAAAAAAAAACAATTATGCTCTGAATTACTGGAAGACAATGATGAATGAACAATGTAAAAGCATAATTACTATTGCCTTTTAATAACCAGTAGGAAGAAACTCAGTGAATCTCAGGAATGTGTTTCTTAACATGTCATGGCTGTGCAAAAAGAAAGGAAAGGTCTGTGTGAGTATTTCCTGGGGTTTAGGGCATTGTACCTCAGTCTTTTCCACTGTTTAATGAGTCTGGCTCAAAGGTCATGGAAATAAATATGATACCCATTAAAATGCATATAATAATTGCTACCACCCCTCTTAGCCTTTAAATTAGAGCTTAAAAATTACCTCTATGTGTGACCTCCACTTTTTGCAAAATGCAAGGATTTACCTGGAAGGGAGAAGGGAGAAGGATAAAGGCTAGAACCTGTGGTTGATCTTTAAGTTTTGCATGTATTTTCATGCAAAAATACAATTAAACTTTCTATTATTAATTTTTTTTTTCTATTTAAAAATCTATACTTGCTCTGCAGCAGGCTACGTCTCTCCTTATTTAATGAAGGAGAATGGTTGGTGGCCAGGATAATTATATTTAAGATGCCTCATGATGGTGCAAATCATTCAGCTGACAGGACTCTTCCTTCTGACTCAAGCTCAAGTTTATTGTACCATGGAAAACTGTGCCTAAGCCGTGGGTCTACACAGCAAGAGTCTGCCTTGAAGCAGGATGAGCCCAGACATAGGCCTCTGGGGCAGGGCTGCAGTACTGCTACCCTGGCTGCCAGCCACCAGTGAAAGGCACTGAGCAGCACTTGCAGGAGAATTTGCTGAATGTTTTGTGGCCTAAACTCTGCTGATTTTCAGGAAGTTTAAGGCAGCTGAACACTCAAATTATTTTTTAAATGTAAATTGATTTCTAAGGAAAATATGGTCTGTCCACGTCATAAAATTACTGTGGCGGATTTAATCTAGATAGTAGAGGCAGCAGCAATGATGGTTTAGTTTCAACGTTAACATGTGCTGCCACATGCAGAGGCAGGTCCTGGAGTCAAAAGTTTGCACCTTGGCCACAACCTCAGATAAAGCCTGAGATTTGGTGGATAAGGAATTGGTTGAATGATCGTCTTGAGAGAGTAGTGGTAAACACCTCACCTAGACGGAGATCCATGACAAATGGTGTCCCCCAGGAGTTCATACTAGGACTAGCGCTGTTTAATATTTTCATTGATGATATTGACAGCAAGATAAAGCATGCCCTCAGCAAGTCAGCAGATGATTGGATGCCATCCAGAGGCACCTGGATGAACTGAAGAATATGGCCAGTGTGAACCTCCTGAGGTTCATCAAGGCCAAGTGTAAGGTCCTACACCTAGGTTGGGGTAATCCATGGTTTCAATACAGACTAGGAGATGATGTGATTAAAAGCAGCCCTGTGGAGAAGGACTTGGGGGTATCGATTGATGAGAAACTTAATGTGAGCCGGCAAGGTGCACTCAACAGCTCAGAAGGTCAACTATACCCTGGGCTGCATCAAAAGAAGTCTGTCCATGAGGTGGCTATGAAAATGATCAGTGGGCTGGAGTACCTCTGCTATGAGAACAGACTGAGAGAACAGGCTGAGGGAACTGGGTTTGTTCAGCATGGAGAAGAGAAGGCTCTGGGGAAACCTTCTAGTGGCCTCGCAGTACCTGAAGGGGGCCAAGAAGAAAGCTGGGGAAGAACATTTACAAGGGCATATAATAATAGGATGAGGGGGGATGGCTTTAAATTGGAAGGGGGAAGATTTAGATTAGACATTAAGAAGAAATTCTTTATTATGAGTGTGGTGAGACACCAGAACAGGTTGCCTATGGCTGCCCCATCTCTAGAAGTGTTTAAGGCCAGGTTGGATGGGGCCTTGAGCAGCCTGGTCTGGTGGGAAGTGGCCCTGCCCATGGCAGGGAGTTTGGACCTAGGTGATCTTTAAGCTCCCATCCAATCCAAACTATTCTATGATTCTATGACCCATCTTCATAATTTTATTATGGCAACTATTTAAACTATCAAATCTGTATGTGCAAACAGTATGGTTACATTAATAGTAGTGAATTAAGCAGTACAACACTTTATATGATTAAACAGCTAGACTCCATTGCTGTTCAGTCAGTGTGGTACAAATGATTCCCAGGCATGATTCAAAAGTCTGCACATGGCAGGAACCATGCCCATCATACATGCAGCTTGCAGGCAGGCAAACTGCTTAGGCAGAATAGTAGAGTTCCTTTGCAGAGATGCACACCACTCAGTAGCTATTGACATCAATTCCCAGGATTGTTCCCAGTCACGTTTTATTTACTACTACAAACACAGTATTTAAACACAGAATTTTCCATAATCTTCTACAGATATTTCAGGCATTTATTAAACATTTACTTCTTAATGTTTGCACAACTTTCTCATTTCATCTCTTGGTGCAACTTTGCTCCACTCTGAAGACAGTTGTGACCAACTTTCATCTGTCCAAATAACACCCTATTTAGTTGCTATAATGTACCTCCAGCTGCAAAGGCAAGTCAACAAGTCACCCGATACACGCAGAAAGCACTGCTCTTCCACACAGGGACTACACGTATGCTATGAAATTTGGGAGTGCATTCCAGGTGTTAAAATTCCTTGGCATTCCAAGCAGTACATTAAAACAAGACCTATACACATGACCCATGCAGAAGCTATCGTGTATTCTTGCAAATTGTCAGTCCAGACCTGCAGGTTTTGATTTCAAGTCTTAAAGCAACTTGCAATAAAACTGAAGAGATCTAAGGGAATGCATTTCACTTATGTTTTGGTTTGAGGGGCCAGAAGATCTGTTTCTCAGTGAGACTAAGTTTAGAGGGAAATTAGAACTATAACATATTAATCATCTTAAAGCTCCTAGAAACTCATGAAAGGCAAATTATACTGTCTGAAAATGTTAAAATTGTCTCCATCTATTTCATATGAAAGCATGGGCATAAAAATGGAAATAATCCCCTCAGGACACAGTCCAGGGAAACACAACAACATGACCCTGAGTTATAAACTGGAAGAGATTTTCTGTGTACTGAGGGGATTTAGTAAAGGAATTCCTATTAATGTAAATAGGAGGCAGAAGGATGAATCCCACGCAGTGAAGTGGAAATCTAACCCTTCATGTCAAATGTTCTGAAAGCAAGGCAGCTTGCTACTGCCTGTGCATCCAGCCAGGATGACACAGGAAAGAAAATAGTTAATTGCTTTCTGACCTTTGAGTTGAATAGAGGACACGAGCTAAGCATCAAGTATGTGGAAATAATGCTCCTTTTAAGAAATCTGGGAGGTAAGTGCCTACTTGTCTGCACAGACATGGGATTCCTTGCTCCGCAATTCTCTGGCAAAATCTAATGTGAGCGTTATTTAGATTAGATGTGATTAACCTCAGATTTCATTGCCCATGCAAACAAGACAATCTAAGTGCACTAACATGTATGTAAACTACATCTATCAAAACATAAATGCTCTTCTCTACAGGGCTTTTAACGAAATTACAAGCCAAAATGAACATGAATTGCAAAAGTAACTATTCTATCATACAGGTCAACTGCTTTTTATATAATTTCTGAAGCTTTTAATGCTTTTTTATGTTTAGCAATGTCAACTATAAAAAGTTGTAATATATTCTTCATTCACTGTAATTTTTTCAGTTGAATTTTATCTTTTTACAACAGAAAATCTGAAATATCAAAAGGAATGTTGGTCTGCTGAACTAAATGATTCATTTCTCACTGTTTTGGAAGAAGATTGAATTTCATTCACTTCCTTATTTTGCATCCGAAAGAGAGGCGATAATGGAAAATAAAAATCAAAGTCAGTGGAGGGAATAATGATGATGCATAACTGCAGGATATCTGACCCTATATTTAGCTATTTGAAGGCACAGTTGTAAAATTTATCTTATGTTCCAAGACTCCCTTCTCTCCTTTGTGATTACAGAGTACTACCTATTCTTATCAATGTCACTTGAGGAAAGACTGCAGGTCCAAATGTATATGACAATTACTATGACTTACACACTGGGTGTGTGGATGAAAAGCCAGAAAATGTGCTGATGGGAACTTCATGGAGTTCAGCAAAGACAAGTGCAAAGTCCTACACCTGGTTTTTATAATACCATGCACCAGGACAAGCTAGGGGCCTACTGTCTGGAGGTAGGTTTTCAGAAAAGGCCCAGCAGTCCTGGTGGAGACCAAGGTGAACAGGCTGGGCTATATTGGCAATATAGTCAGCAGGTGAAGGGAAGTTATTCTGCCTGCTGATCACCTGTGGGACCACTTCTGGAGCAATGTGTCTAGTTGAGACTTCCCAGTATGAGAGAGATGTTGATAAATTTGAGAATGCAAAGATTGAAAAGATTGCATTTATTTAGTCTGAAAAGAATCAATACAAAGCAGGGATATAGCTAATGTCTTACACTACTTAAGAGGGTTTGCAAAGGAGATGGAGACAGACTCTTCTCAGGTACACTACAAAGAACAAAATGCAAGAGGCACAAGTTGTCAGAAAAATTCTGAATGAAAGCAAGGAAACAGTGTTCATGGTGAGGACTGTCAAATACTGGAATAACTGCCAAGAGATTCTGTGTGATTACCATCCTCCCAGATCTTCAAAGCTGGACTGGAGAAGACTCTGAGTGAACAGATCTAGCTTTGAAGCCAGGATTCTTTTCAGCAAGGCATGGACTAGAAACTCCAGGAGAACTCTTCTGCCCTAGATTACACTCTGATTTTATGTATGGTTTAAAATATTGCTGTTTCATAAAAAGTTCTGCAGAAGAAAAGTCATTGCTATAAACTTCATAAAGTTTGTGCCAGAGCCAAGAAGGCACCAGAAGATACTGTGTTTATGAACTGACAATTCCAGCCAAGAAGTTGCTTAAACTAACATGCAGGGATCATTTTTTGTCTTTTTAATCACTTTGCACATGTATTTCAGGATCATGTTATTAGTACGAAGTAATGCGTGTAACACCAAATTACCCTATCTTAAAAGTAGTCAGGAAAAACACAAAGGATTTACTTCAGAAACTCTTTCAAATACCATTTAGAAGTTTTTCTAAAGTGAAATTTCAGCATATAGGAAAGTTTCTATTCTTTGTTTTAATTATAGTTTCCTGGTGGGGAATATGAAAGACAAGGAGGTCTAGGTTTCCCTTTCTGTACTCCAACTGTCCCTGGCATTCCAGGAATGGGACCTCCCACACTGATGTGGCTCAGTTGCATAACCTTGGTTCAGATTTCTGATGTAACTGCTCAGTTTGAGAAAGAGCTGTGAAAAAGTCTGTAGAGCAGAGATAAGGAAGATAAAATCGCAGACAGGTAAGAATTCTGAAACAGGATCATCACTGACTTAAAGATTCAAGGAGGAGAGCACTGTCATGAAAACATATAAAATCCTAAAATATAAAAAACAAAGGCAGTGCTGAAGAATGGCAACTCAGCAACAGTATTTATGCCATGCAGTAGTGCAATTCAACCCTTCTCTTCCTGACTAATGCCTACCTGGCCTTGAAACACTCTTAAAGTGTCTTATGGGTGCAGGGAACATAACAAACCATGTGCCTTGTTAAATATAGGCTGATTTGTGTGTGTGTGTTGGCTGACACATAATTGTCTTATCCTTTAAAGCTGTGTATACCCTCCTTGCAGGATCTCTGCACAAAGCTAAACATTCTGGAACAAGTTACCCAAAGAAACACCATCACAGGAGTATAATTTCGAGCTTTGCAACAATGTTTGGGTTTGCATTTTGAGACTGGTAAAAAGAACCTTTTAATCTGTTGTCTTATTAGTCAACTTGAATTGATGCAAAAGCATGCAGGTTGTTTGGATAAAGCCCATAGGATTATTCATACTATTGTCACTGACAGCTTTCTGTGTGGTTACTCTGCCTAGGTATTTTGTAATTAATGTCATTCCCAGATAGGCAGTGAAGACCTAGTTTTCAATGCAGAGGCACTTTTCTTTTTACAAACTTTGAGCACTGAGCCACGAAACCAAGAGTAGCAGTATGGTTTTAGGCAATTTATGCATAGTTCACTGTAGTTTTAAAATCATTACTCTTAAGCAAAACTGCCTGAATTGTTTATAACAGTGGAACTCCTAGATCTTGAAAATATTTTCAAGAAAGAAGTAGTAGCAACGTCAGTCAAATTACCAGAGACTGAAAACTCAGTAGTTTTTATTGCACACTGCCAGGGACCACCACAGTCTGTGCCAAAGACATCACCCTCTAGAGAAAACACTCTCTGTATCTTCTACTGTCATTCCTATGCTAGAAATCTCTGACTATGTTTGTTATTTGTCAAGAAAGCAGCATTACAAACAGCCTCCCAACTCTTAGCTCTTTTACTCTGTCTATCATATTTAACTTCCCAGAATTTTTGCTTCCATGCCTATTAGAGCTGTTGATGTCAAGCAACTAGACATGGCGTTCTCTTGAGAAATTGGTTCTGCAAAGCTTAGACAGGTTAAGCAAGGATGCACTGACTTGTTGAGAAATTCTCCTGGCAATACTTCCCTTCTTCAATGTGTCCTCAGATGGCCAAATTGGTGAAGGCTTTGCAACAGCTGGCCTGAGCTTACTTACAGTTAAAGCCTTAGCTGACCAAGCAGCCCAAACCTTCACTTAGTGAATGGAAACACATTTGTGTGACAGCAGATGATAGTCATGAAAGCATCATAGACTCAGCAAGCCCTAAAAAAGCATAAGAAAAACTATTCTGTTTTCAAAGATCCTCAAAGGGGCTACCTGTCCACAACTATCAACCATAGCTGTTGGCATATTTGTCATACACCTAGTATTTCTCCCCATTTCCTGCAGCAGTACGTTGCCCATGGAGCAGATCTAAGCTGAAATCTAAATTCCTCTCTTGAAGTTGTCAAGTTGACTTTCTTTGCAGTTACTTATAGAGCCAGATATCATTATTGCTCTGAAAGATGCAAAGGGAGGAAACTGAGCAATTACGGGAGCTTGTAAAACCCTGACAAGCTGCAGTGGTCTATTTATTTTGCTATTGATCTTGCCTGCCTTTCTTTAAGGAATAATGACTGTCTCATCAAATTCTTCAAGTTCCCCACTCACACTGTGCCTTAACCTTTGTAATGCTAAAGATTTCAGATTTGCAATTCTGTATTCTGTCTTTCACTCTGTAATCTTTCACCTAAACTGCTGTGGTGATATTTTTCCTGCTTGTTCTCCCGCTGTTAACCTTGTGCTGTTTTGCTCATGCTTTTGCACCTCTAAAAGCAGATATCAGATTTCTTATAGGAGCTGATTGCCCTGGAATGACAATTGCCCCTACTTGTCTACTTGTCCCTATATCTTCCTGTTTAAATTTTCGTTTAGTAATATAACTGTTAAGTATTATCCACTAATATGCATGAACAGCACTTCCCCTTCTATGCAGTTGTCCCAAAACCAAGCCTGAAGTCAGTGTTCACATTATAGGCTACTAAATAAAAGTCTGCTTTAAATCTGTTTGACATATGTTGCTGGCATTTTTAATTTTTAAGGAAGCTACAGGATGTTGTGAAGCACTTGAGACAGGAATGGTGTTTTCCCATGAGCTAGTTCATCACCAAATGTCATGGGCACTGAATGTGATCATAATTTCCTAACTGCCACGACAGAACTAGGGTACCAATCTGAGCATCGTTGACTACTTATCTAATAGTCTTAGGCTGGCAACATTTTACATGGCCTCAAGCCATGGCCTGATGCCAGGCAGGAGAAAGTTTAAATGACTAAATAAAATTTTAAATCTGGATATAGGCTCATAGAATCACCAGATTGGAAGAGACCCACCGGATCATCAAGTCCAACCATAATGGCAGTAACTTATTCTCCACCTGCAAATAATGATAATTTCATAAAAACACAAAAAACTTTTATTTATGTTGAATTAAATTATTCTGAATAACTTGCAAATATTTTCTTTTCAGTGTAAGTTAAGGGGAGTGGGTATACATCTAAAAGTAATTTAAAAGACTAAATACATTAATACATGGTTATCCTATTTGATTCCAGATTTTTCTTAATTTGTCACACCAAATGAAATGCGTATTATTTGTCCAGTTAAATTTCTGAGTTCAAAACTTACATTCTGGAAAGGAAACTAGCCCAGAGTGGTAAACTCTTCCTCTAAATTTTTTTCTGTGCTGGAGAGAGTTTGTACCAGAAATCTTGTTTCCTATCCTGATTATTTTTGTAAATCAAAGCCTTATTTTCATCAGAGCTGTCCCTAGAACAAGACAGCTACACTACTGTAGCCAAGTTTTTTTCAATTTCATAATACATAATGAGCAAAAAAACTTCTTTCACTTCGTATGCACACATATATTAAATGACAGATGCCCTGTTGCAACATGCAGAATTATCACTCCCCACACAAAAAGGGCCAGACCTTCTGATCTGGTATCATCGCTTTGCACTACATTGCAAACATAATCCAAAACTAAAGCCTTGTTAGCTGACATAGTGAGGATTATCCCATTGCAAAGATAATCCTTTTGAACACAGATCAAGTCTTAGAGTTTTCCTGTGACTTCTTTCTTTACCTTAAGTATAGCAAGGGAACGGGAGTGTTGCTAAATGACATGAAAAATAATTAGCACCTTACCATGTCACATCAGGTAAACCCTTATGACGGCATGTTGGCTACCTGTAATAGGATTGACAGAAGGGCTCCCTCCAAATCTAGCAATGTGTGTACAAGGAGGTGGAAAGTATCGAGCTAGATAGCATAAGCCTTCTCAACTGACTAAATATTTTCACTGTCCAGGGGTGTCATGTTTAAGCTCATTTTGTGTCTTGCCTGAGTCCCCACAGCCGGTCTACACAGTAATAGTACGGTTATATTTACACATTCTACAGAAAGGCCTTCAGGTCTCAAAGGCTCTGAGCTTATTTGGTATTTGTAAGCTATAAGAAATAAGTATGTACCTAAAGATAAAATAAATATGTACCAGTGATAAAATAAATGGAGATCTATCAAAAAGGAAGTTTATTCAACATTTTCTGTAAGATTTTGTCAGTGCATGTTCAGGACACTGTAACAGAGATCAAGATATCGCAGTCAAAAATTATTAGAGAAAATAGACTGAATTAAAGAAGGAAAGAAAGTGTAGTGAGATAATCACCTAAAACCAAGACGATGTTCACATACTCAGTCAGAATACAGCCAACCCTGGAAAGGGAGTAGGGTCAGTCCTGGCTGCCTCAGACCCTGCTCCATGTCAGTGGAGCTGAGCTCATCACAAAAGGCCCTAGAAAACAGCTCCCTCTTTTCTCAAAATGCAGGCAGTGTGTTGCCCCTGAGCTGCTAGCAGACATCAGTAGCAGGAAGATTAGAGATCAATCCTACCTTTATCTCTCTTTCTATGCAAGATGATGCTAGGCGCTTGGAGAGAAGAGGATAATTAGCAGAGAAATGAATGAGCTGGATGTGGGCATTGGATTTCTGTATTGCAAATTCCTCTGAATTTTCTCTTTGGAGATGGATAAACTTGTGGATAGAAGAGCAGAATGGTGTTGGAAGAGTCCAGCTCTTCCAACAGACTACGCATGAGCTCAAGAGAATCACCCAGTCTGTCTATTTACCTGTTCTCTTATCTGTAACACAGCAAGAGTAATCCTTTGCTTCCCACATCCTGTGAGTATGCTTTGTTCCATCTTCTGAAACAAAGATCGTCCCAGCTGTGAGCTGCACTGAACACAAAGAAATTTTGGTTTTATTTATTGACATCCAAGTAATAACAATAACAACAAGTGACCAGACACCCTGGGATGAGTTTAAAGCAGATAAGGAGATGCCATTGAAACCATTTTTCAGTTTAGATTGCAATATGATCCCATCGTAAACAGAGATTTCCCTAAAATGGAAAAATAAAAATAAAATCCAAAAATGTGCATAATTCAAGAGATCCTTCTAGGCCAAGGGCTTCAGTAGTATGGATAATTCTTTAGTTGTTAATAGCAACTGTAGTTAACAGAGAGCAGCTAACAGGTATGTTTATAGCCTACTTGACTACACGTAAATACATACCAGTATTTCTATCTAACATGAGATTTCTTCATACTTGCATAAAACATTTGAGGCTATTTCTTAAAATACAACTGAATAATGTTCACGTGGGTCTTATCTTCCACTAACATTAAGCAAAGCTTTGCATCCAGTAACCCACATACCTGTTATTTTAACACTAATTGCTCTGGGCATATACCATGGCGAAGATCATTCTCCTATTTGGGAGACAATAAAAGCAGTGTGCATGGGTATTGCTGCTCAGACAACCCATATAAAGACATGAGCAGTGCCCCAGGCACACATCATCTAAGCATTAGTGGGTGCTTCACCATTGAGGCCTGTGCAGAGCCGTTCATAAAAAAATGATGAACAACTTTCCTATTGTGTAGCAACTACAATACTCCTTACTGTAGGATAATTTCATTCATTAACTGAATTTTCAAGTATTGAATCTATGGACTATCCCCATTTTCTCATGTAACTACAGCTGAAAGTAGTTGAACTAAAAAGTAGTTTTAACTAAAGTTGAAAGTACCTCAGTCAATAATTTTATGGATGTTGTGGCAATATTTCTGAGCTACTGTATGCATTACAGCAAATGGCTAAGCTGAAAATGAAAATGAGGAATTGTTGATGAAGCCTATACTCTACCTGAGCTGTGTTGACACATGAAATCCAGCTACCTTCTCAGATGTGATTTTGTGTCAACTTCAAGTGCCTGTTTGGGAAAGCCCAGGGCAGCATGCACTGCAAAACTTTTACTGGTGTTGGATCGGTCTGGATGTCACAGAGATATTTTTTTCACACTTATATGAGGAATTTGCTGCCCTGTACTGCCACCTCATTTCTTTTAGACACAGAGATCTTCATAAGGTCAGCACACCTGTGACATTTGAAGAATTTCTGCTCATGTGTTTATTTCCTAGAGAGGTATCTGCAAGTGAAACTGTGGACTGAAATACTTCTTTTGTTCTTTACCTCTACAGCAATAGTGTAGGGAGGATTTTGGTAATTTTTTCTTCATTTTTACATGAGTAAGTATCTGTTATCAGATAAAATAGGGATATTACCAGGGAATGTAGTTTGTTTGATAAACTTTCAGCTTTGTCCAAATAAGAGAAAAATGAAAATCCAGTATCTTGTGTCTGTATTTCTAGGGAAGGTGCCACACTGGACCTGTTTCTGAATTGAGGAGGCCTTACAGGAGATGTGACAGCTGGAGGACACCTGATGCACAGAGATCACAACTTGATAGGATTCTCAGTTCTAGGAGACATAAGGAGAGAGGTCACCTTGAACAGGCGAGCAGACTTCTGACTGTTCAGAAGGCTGGTTGATAAAATTCCTTGGGAGGCAGTTCTTAAGGTCAAGGAGCCCAGAAAGGCTGATTGCTCTTTTAAAAAGGAAATCCTGGCAACTGAGAAAATCAAATATTTTTATTGCTTCTGTTTATTTATGCTTCTTTTATCAGCTGATGGAAACATACCCACTTACTCTTTTTTTTCTCCTGATGCTAGTTGTTTACCACATAGCAACGGCTCACTGATGGGCAGATTTAGGTGTAGGAGAAATCTTTATTTAGACATAGGGAAGCCTCAAAGTAGGAGGAGAGTGGATAACTATCCAAATACTTGAGGTAAAAAATAGAAGACTTCAGAAACAGCAGGCATTCAATATTTTTAGCTTTCAGTAGGAATTCAGTAGGTTAAAAAGTGTGTCCAGTAACAAACTACTTCTATAAACTGAAGAGTAATCTTGCAAGGAGCTATTGTGGAATTGAAAAGTTATGTCTAATCACATTTTTCTACTCTTCTGGGAAATTACGGCAGGCACCTACAGAAAAACCTGCAATTAGATATGCATCTTAATTACACATTATTTCAGCCCCAAGTAGGAAAGTACCATGCATATTTTTTAATTTATTGTATACAATAACTAGTTAACAAACAAAAGGAAACAACTAAGCATCAAAATCGCGTGGCTCTTTCTAATCTGTCTCTGACTGTATGGTGCCAATTGTATGGTGTTAGCTGCAATCTGCCACTGACAGATGCATTCAGGTTTGGAAACTGTTACTTAACCTAGAGGCAGTGACAGTGTTTAGATAATTCTGATGTTATCCTGAGAGGATTAGGATACAAACACAAATGTAAACTCTCTTTTCCAGTGCATATCAGAAGATGATGTACATTTGCAGGGGACAGGCTGTTGCAAAACTAATTTTGCCTATGTTTTTATTTGAACATATGTGGTTTTTCAAAGGAAGTGGATTGTAGGCAGAGATGAAAGCAGTTCAGTGCCTCTGATCTCTGGGATGTCGTTTCCAAACAAGATCACCTTCACTGCACATTTTCCTTTTCTGGCATTGATCTGGGGATATTCAGAAAACTACAAACACACTCTTTTATTTTCAGTTTTAAAAGATTAGAGTAGGTAATCATTCATTTCTTTTTCTTTACCATATAATGCATGTCGTAGAAATAACCTAGGGCTTTGTTGTTTTCAGGGCACTGTAATTTCCTGAGAAATGAAGTAAATGGTGTTTTCTGAAGACAGGCACAATGATACCACCAAAAAATTCTTTTCCTTCCTCAAATCTGCAACAGCAGAAAATGCACATAGAAGCCTTTTGGACTCCTTTTATTGCTTCCAAAATAAAACAGCAATGCAAGGAAATTATGCTTCAGTTTCTTTAGTAAGAGGGTGGCTATTTTTCAGAGGTCAAATGTAAAAGCTAGATTTGTGTTTTCATACACAGTACAGGATGAAATCCTTATACACTGAAAAGACTGAATCTGAGATCAAGTTTTTCCTTATTAAAAAAAGCAAAATACCTCCTGCTGCTAAGATATGACAAAATTGTCAGTTTCTACTTCATCTTTTGCTTGTTGGTACATTTTAGTAAGAAACATCAATGTAAGATCAACATTTCAAATGACAAACTGAGCTGGAAAATACAGTTTCTGTCACTATATTGGCATTCCAGCAGATATCCTAAACATTAAGTGCCCAATTTCTTACATTTAGTGAATGTATTTTGATAGCTTCATGCATCTAATCTTCTCAGATCATTAATGGGTAGGAGGGAAATGCACTTTTTAAAAGAAAATAGTGAAAAAATATATTGTATTAAATCTCTCTGGTAAAGCATTGAGTTGCTTACCCCTTACTGATTTGGCTTACAAAAGTGAATATCGATTATAGACATATAGCACTTATGAATGTTAAACAATGTCAAGCATTCCCACACTACTCAAATGGGGACAAATATTTTAGAAAACAGAGAGTTTACTAGAATGATAAATTTTATGGAGTGTGGTGCTTGCAGACCCATATGGTTTTTAATGTTATTTTTGGTAAGTTATTAATTTTCTGAAAAAAAAAAAACCAAGAAGACAGCTTTGTTACAAGCATTTGCTGTAAAACACAGGTTCACTAGAAAGAAAGATATTAGCAAACAACACCTAAACTATATGCTATGCCTCCAAGTTAAATCATGATTAGGCACCACTTGCCATTAAGTAAAACAAACAAACAAAAAAGATACTCCTAAGGTTTTATAGAAACACAAAGAACAGCTTGAGTGCAAAGAGTCTTCCTGTGGTCTTCCTGGACTTCAGTAAAGCCTTTGACACAGTTTCTCACAGCATTCTGCTACGGAAACTGTCAGCCTCTGGACTGGACAGGCGCACACTCTCCTGGGTAGAAAACTGGTTGGCTGGCCAGGCCCAGAGAGTGGTGGTAAATGGTGTTAAATCCAGCTGGAGGCCAGTCACAAGTGGGGTCCCCCAGGGCTCAGTGCTGGGTCCAGCCCTGTTCA
>WAAB01017159.1:45299-61870 GCA_013389865.1 Piaya cayana | reverse complement strand
ATTAGGAGGAAGTTTTTCACAGAAAGGGTCATTGGGCATTGGAACAGGCTGCCCAGGGAGGTGGTTGATTCACCTTCCCTGGAGGTGTTTAAGGCACAGGTAGACGAGGTCCTGAGGGACATGGTTTAGTGTTTGATAGGAATGGTTGGACTCAATGATCCGATGGGTCTCTTCCAACCTGGTGATTCTATGATTCTAAGACTGAATGTTTAGGGAGGGAACCAGAAGTGGAAGAATGGATGGATTTGGGTGTGGAAACAAAATGTGTGGAAAAAATAGAAAGGTAATGGATAAAAGAATCTGGTCACCTATAAGTAACTGACTGCTTTGTACCCTTGTCTATCCTTGCGCCATGTGTGTATGAGGGTCTGAGTTTAGCAACTGGAGCAGTAGGTGTGTATGTGAATAAGCATGTGATAGCTAGGAAGGATCAAGCACAACTATTAGATGGCCTGGGAGCCAGGGCAAGTTCAGGAGTGTGTTGGGCAGTGAGGACCAGTGGACTCGTATAAAACTGAGAGAGGTATGGCAGGATCCAAGGTCTCTAGAGGTGAATGTCATGTCTGTGTGTGCCTGTGCACTCAAGGGTCTGTGCCAGCAACAGGAGGGGGGCCATAGCCTTGGGAACTCATATGTCCAGTCAGGAGCCAGCTATAGGGAATGTTGCAATCCAGGGGCAGCTGCTGGGTGGAGTGATTGTCTGAGCCCAGCTGCTGGAGGGATCTACAATGTACATACATGTACGTATTCTCCCTAGGTGATCTCTGCCCTGCTCAGCAAGAGAGAGGAGCAGGACAAGGTTGTTGGTGCTGACTGTGCTCATGTGAGTGTTCTGTGTGTCTGCACAGTCATGTATATGCAGGTACACATTGTGGTGTATGTACGTGCTCTGAGTGCACGTGCCTACTGGGAATGCATCTTCAGTCTCATTGGCTGGACCTGGGGCATGAAGCTACTGCAGACTCAGGCTGTCAGATTCAGTACATTATTTTTTTTAACTAACATTTACGTGCTGCTGCATGTAGCAGAATAATCAAGCCCATTCTACTTCCATTATTAAACAGACAAGAAATTAGACTAATTCAAAATCAGATACTAAAACATAGTTTTTAATTGTGTTTTAAGATATCTAATGAACCCATTGCCTGGTTAGTTCCAGATGAAGTGTTTATACATGAAAATCAAATGTGATACCATTTAAAGGAAATATATTGCAAGGTTCCAGAAGGACATCATCAGTCTTTATACAAAACACACCCAGAACCACAGTGGCTGCCTGCAACCTAAATGCAGCTCTCCCCTCTTCCTGTATGACTGGTACCAAGTGACTAGGTGACATCACAAAGGTCCCCTGCATACTGACTGGGGCTCAGGAGTGCAAAATTCCCTACATAACCAGCACAATTTCTCAAGTCTTTTCAAGTCCTGCAAGTCTGCTCTGCCTTCTGCTCACTGATATCACTGCAAAAATTAAGCACAAAATACTTTTCTACTGCCATGCAGTGTCTGCCAACAAGTGACCAAAGGAAAGGTTTTCCCAGGTTTGCCCCAGCAGCATCTGCTGGTTGTACTCTAGATACCCAAAAAGAAAAGAGAATAGAAAAAAGAGAGAGAGAGCATTTTCTTCTACCTGTGGTAGATGAGGGAGGCCTGTGCTATAGTAGAAGTTTCTCCCAGTGCTAAATTCTCTCTTGAGAAACTTGGAGAAGACTCCATATTCTCTATTCCAGAGCTAGCGAAAGAAAAAGATAATTGCACGGCACTTCTCATTCATCAGTATAAAAATGTTTTAAGAAAAGCAGTAATTAGGTAATTCTTCCGTAAGTGTGAATTACTGTGAGTCAAAGAGACAAAAGTAAGAGGAATAAAAGGAAAATATATACATAGCATTAATCACAAATAATTGCCTGAAGATCTAAGACTCATCAAAAGTGCCAATATATATTTTTATTATTTTGATTTGGGCCGAATTCAGACACTACCTGATTACATGTATTCTTTCAGATAGTAGTGGCTTGATGGAATGATAGCCTGCCTGAGTATCTGAATGTGTGTAATTCAGATCCTAATGTACACCTTATCATTTTGAATAATTCTTCAAATGATTCAGTGATTTTGTAACACTTTCAAAATTTTCACTGAGTTTGGCTCTGCTTTTAACCACCTGCTAGTGTGACAGGATCTGTTGTTTCATCTGCAATAGTGTATGCCATCTCCCAGAATTCTGAGAAATATCACTTGTCATTACAAAATCTGCGGTTTCCAGCATGGGTTTGTCTTCACTCTTTTTCATCAATTTTGAAATACCAGGATCATAGTCTGTTCAGGAATAAAAGCAGCTGAATAAATTTGCAACTAATCTTCCTAGCTGTTTTGGGCTTATTTCTTGATTTGGTCTTGTATTGAAAACCTGTTCTGTAAGGTATGATCAGTTACTTAGCATTTACAATAGGATCAGGCTTCTTTCTACAGGAGATTGTTGGAAATTTAGAATGTTATTTGTATTCTTTTGAAGAAGATCAGCTTCTTCAGACTTTGAAAGTGTTAGTTCCTGTTTCAAGCTTTTTTCCAGTTATAAAATCCAGACTGTATGAAAACTTGCATATATCCCTAGTCAAACGCAGATTTTCTGTAAATGCTATGCAACATAGATACAGCTGATATCAGCTGATGTCACTGGCTTGATGGAACCAATGAAATTGCTGAACCTGGATAAGCACATCCATGTTCCAAGTGATTTACGTGGAAAACCATGACATGCTTGGTGAAAGAGTGAGAATCAGAAAAGATAACTTGCTAGAAACAAAGCTCTTTTTTCCTTAAATTACTTCTCTTTCTCATTCTTTGCCTTCTTTTCAGCCAGGCATGATTTCAACTATTTTGGTTTAACACATTAGAATTTGCCATCTTCTGTGCACCCCACTCAATCACTACACTGTCACCAGAACTTGTGCAGACTTGAAACACAGACACACAGCCGACACTGTCTGAAAAACGGAAATTTTTACTCGGCCTCTGAGTTTTGTAGCATGCCATATTTCTCTTTTTTTTTCCTCTTTTCTTTGAGAAAATAAAATTAAGGAATAGTCTAGACTTCATCTCTGGGAGGAAATGGAATAGCATAGGCATAATGCAGTGATAATTTGGGATAAGTGCTGTTTAATTATTCTGCTAAGTAGAAATCCACTGTTAAAAAATACTCTAACAAAGAAATGATTGAAGTTTGACTAACAAGCATGACATACAAGTCAGAGACAGCCTAGGCTTTGGGTCTTCAACAGTGTCTGACTTTTCTAAGTGAAAGAACAGCCTGAAGTCAGACAGGGATGGGAGGAAGGGAGAGGATATAAAAGTCATTGGAGAGATTTGGAGACAGTCTCAGAGAAATGGCAAGGCAATTTCAGATGTTCTCTGACATGAGAGCACTGCCACATAGAGTGATGAAAACAACAAAGTTTATGAAAGAAGGAAAGACTGAGTTTGCTACACTTCAGAAAATTGAGGGGTAGAGAGGGGAGGGGGGAACAGACAGAGCTAGAGAAAGAAAATCCAAAACATAGACAAATGGGCCTCTTGGGAAGTGATTTTGCAGCCAGGGAAGGAAGGAAACATGTTTTTTGGCAGACTAGTCTATTGCCCTGTCAGCAGAAGCCAGGTGGGCATCCATTCTTCCAGGTGCCCCATAGGATATCATTACTTCTAACAAAGTTGGAAAGTTTAAGAAGCTATTCCTTTTCACATTTGTCCTCCCGTTTTCCTAAAAGGGAAAAAAAAAATGAAAGGCAACTATGTTTCTTCTTCTGCAGAGATAGATTTTCTTATAGCTATCTCTCCTTTTTAACAGAGGTGAACTTAATATATTACCTGTAAAACATTGCTCATGCCTGTGCTAAAGGTAACCTTTATTGTGCTCACATAACATCTATTCTTAACTGTCTCTTGTTCTTTGCTTTCCTAAATTGTTTAGTTTCCTCTAATTTTTTGGAAAAGGCCTCTGAAAGGCCCCAGTATTGATGTCCCCATATTATTCAGAGATTTTTCTGATTAATAGGAGTGGAGTAAGGGGATCTGACTGCTAAATATGTCTTTGGATAGCATTTATTATTTCTGGTACCTGAATATCTAATCTTTCTTTTCTACTGAGAAGTAACAATCTAATGTATAACATATTAAAAAAAGGAGGAGAAGGAAACAAGAAATCCACTGATCTTTGAAAGATCTTGCACACTGATCAGTTTTTTACTTTCCAATCCTTGTCTTTAAAGTATTTCACCTACAGATTTTGTTTGATCTCCAGCTTCTCTCTTGACATGCCATTGAACAGTTACTTGCAATTCAACTGTCCTTAGAGGCAATCCTGCTTTTTTTTCTGAAAATCACAGACCTCCTTTGTGCACAGAACGCACGAGGCTCTAGTTGTGGAAGACTGACCAGTTGAAAATGTGAGTTATAACTCATCTATATCAAAGGAAGGGACAAAACCAGAATCACACACACACACACACACACACACACACACACACACACACACGCATATTACTACAACTGTCAGAAGGTGGAAAAGGCAAGTCATAGTTGTAGGAGACTCCCCACTGAGGGGGGCAGATGGTCCAATATGTTGAGCAGGCTTTACTCACAGGGAAGTTTGCTGCCCCCCAGGAAACTGGGTAAGGGAGGATCAGGTTTGTGACCACCTGAGGAACCTGAACGTATATAAGTCATTGGGACCTGATGAGATGCATCCCAGAGTCCTGAGGGAATTGGCCGGTGTGGTTGCCAAGTCACTCTCCATTATATTTGAAAAGTCATGGCAGTCAGGAGAAGTCCCTGGTGACTGGATGGGTAACATTGTGCCCATTTTTAAAAAGTGTAGAAAAGATGACCCTGGGAACTAGTGACCTGTCAGCCTCACCTCTGTGGCTGGGAAGATCATGGAATAGATCCTCCTAGAAACTATAGTAAAACATATAGAGAAGGAGGAGGTGATTAGTGGCAGCCAACATAGCTTCACCAGAGGCAAGTCTTGTCTGACAAACCTAGCAGCTTTCCATGATGGGTTAACACCTTTTGTGGATGCAGGAAAACCAGTGGATATGATCTATCTGGATTTCTGTAAAGCCTTTAACACATTCTCCCACAACATGCATCTCTCTAAATTCGAGAGATATAGATTTGATGGGTGGACTGTTTGGTGGATAAGAAATTGGTTGGATGGTTTTATTCAGAGTAATGGTCAATGGCTCCATGTCCAGGTAGAGATCTGTGACAAGTGGTGTCCCTCGGGGTCCATACTGGGACCAGTGCTTTTTAATACCATCATCAATTATATAGACAGCAAGATCGAGTGCACCTTCAACAAGCTTGCAGATGACATCAAACTGAGTGAGGCAGTTGCCACACTGGAGGGATGGGATTCCATCTAGAGGGACTTGGACAATCTGGAGGAGTGAGGCTGTGTGAATATCATGAGGTTCAACAAGGCCAAGAGCAAGGTCCTACATTTGCATCAGGGCAATCTGTGGTTTCAGTACAGGATGGGGGATGATGTGATTGAGAACTGCCCTGCAGGGAAGGACTTGGGACTGTTGATTGACGAGATGCTTGACGTGAGCCAGCAATGCGTGCTCACAGCCCAGAAGGACAACCATATCCTGTGCTGAATCAAAAGAGGAGTGACCAGCAGGGTGAGCAAGGGGATTCTGTCCCTCTATTTCTCTCTTATCAGTTCCTACCTGGAGTATTGTGCCCAGTTCTGAAATCCCCAACACAAGAAGGATATGGAACTGTTGGAATAGGTCCAGTGAAAGGTTACATAGATGATCAGAGAAATGGAGCACCTCCCATATGAGGACAGGCTGAGAATTGGGGTTGTTCAGCCTGGAAAAGAGAAGGCTTTGAGGAAACCTTATAGTGGTCTTCCAGTACATGAAGGGGGCATACAAGAACGCTGAAGAGAGACTTTTTACAAAAAGCATGTAGTGATAGAATTAGGGGCAATGGCTATAAATTGGAGAGAGGCAGATTTAGGCTACACATAAGGAGGAAATTCTTTACAATGAGGGTGGTAAAGCACTGGAAGAGGTTGTCCAGGGAAGTTGTCAATGCCCTATCCCTGGAAGGGTTCAAGGCCAAACTGGATGGGGACTTGAGCAGCCTGATCTAGTGGGAGCTGTCCCAGCCCACGGCAGGCATGTTGGGATTAGATGACCTTTAAGGTCCTCTCCAACTCCAATCATTCTGTGATTCATTCTATGATTCTATGTTTCAGCTCAATGGAAATGCTCGTACATTGCACTATAATCCAAAGCTCTGCTTTCCTCTTGATTTACAATTAGTGTTTAAGATTTTTCTTTTTGAACAGGTTTTGCCTTTGAAAACTATGACCCAGTAGTCCAAGAATTCAGAACAACAGAATATGGAGACTTTCTTTTTCTGTTGTGAGTGATACAGGAAAACATAAAGGAGAATGGTTCCAAACCATGAAAACTTATTTCAAAGGAGACATTGCAAAAGAAGAGATTGTTCTTTAAGATGAAAAAGTGAAAAGTAATTTTCAGGTATGGAATAAATCTAAGATCCACCTTAGAACATGATTCTGCTGCTAACGTCTAGAATCTTTCAGGAGAGTTCATGTATTACAGAAAAGAATAACAGATGAGACAGAAGTACAAAAGCAATCATCTGACATGAAGAAATGTAGAAAATGAAATGAGTACTGAAGAATGATAATGTCAACAATGGCTTGGTGCACTAAAAACTGAGAGCAAAATCTTGAAGACTTGAAGAAGAGATTGAAGTAATCAGAAAGCTAGCAGCACTACAAGATACCATTCAGATTCAAAAGTCTGTGCTCCCCATCACCTCTGTTCCTTTTGTTTCCTCTACTAGACTTGTGAACCACACGGTTGACCCAAAGAATCTACCCCTAGGAAATACACATCTTCCCTTTTGCCTGCAAAAATCTGCACCCCAGAGAAGCTGAAGGACTTAGATGTCCAGAGGCCTTAATCCTTTAGGACCCATCTGGGATTCTTTCAGAAAGGCAGTGGAAAGCTTTATAATTGGTTTGCAGATGACCCCGTAACTTTCCTGCTCTTATCCCAAACTGATCATCTAAAACATAGCTGAAAATAAGACTGGAACAGTGTATGACTAAAGCATGCAGAAGGAAAATTACTTTTATTCTTGTAATACCCAGTTACACAAAGCATATGAATAACTAAAGAGCACTCAAGCATATACACGGCTGTAAAGTAGGAGCTTTAAAAAGCTATTGACCCCATCTGACCTTCTTCGCAAAACACAACTCCAACAGCCAAGTGGTGCCATTCAAAAGCGGCTGACAAGAGGTAGCACAGTGTCACAAGGGGACCACACTTTGTGAATGTAGACGGTGATTATGCTGAAATAATTAACACCTCTAATGAGGCAGAGAAGATGCAAGGTTCAAGATGATGATTTTTTTCCATTTACTTAAAAGAAAAAACTGTTCTTTTAACCTAAACACTGTATCAACCCTATGTTCACACTGCTACGGGTTACAACGCTCTTGTTTTTTACAGTCTACTCTGAACACACCAAACTGCACAGCATGAACTGATAAAGCTTGACTTGAGCTTCTTTTTCTGAATGTAAATTGCTGTAGGCTTTAAAGGATTCCAGATCCCCTTGGGGTAGGTACAAACTATTTTTTAAATAGATTTGATGCAACATCTGTTTTAAAAGCCAATTTGAAACAGAATATATCTGTGTGCTAATGGGAGTAAATGGGATTGTGAAACATATGCTGCAGGCCTTATTTTGTAACAAACGTATGAATGTAAGTACACAAATAATGAAAATAATAGCAATAGTAATTTACTGTGTATTCCAGTTGCTTGCTGTCCAGGCCCATTCCATTGTATTGACATCACAACGGAAACATACCTGCAGCTGCCTGTAGGTCAAGAACATTGCAGCTGAATTCCACGCTAATACCAATCAGTGCAAATCACTGAAAAACATGGGGCAGAGAAGGTTCCCTCATCAAAAAATGTTATAAGAACTCTTTGATACACTAGAATACGCATATATGCATAAATATGTACATACTCTTATGTATATACATGCACATATGTATGCATACATACACATGCACACACTTTTTGGACAAGTTTGCTACAGAAAATTTCAACCTATTAGCAAAGTATCAAAATACCAGCTATTGCACAGTCACTAATCTAGTTCCCACTTGAAATGTCTGTTCTCTCACCTGAGCTTCCAGAGCATTATACATCCCCCAGAGCATTATACAGATCCCTCTAACAGGTAAGACAGTGTATGAGGGAGGGTTTTCATCTCCAAGGGAGACAGAAGCTGAGGGGACTCACTGCATACAGAAGGCAGGAGTGCAAGATCCCCGGACTGTCAGTCCTATGACATTCTGTAGAAATACCCCTTTGCAAGATAAATCTTTGGAAAAACATGAAAATGAAAAGAAAATAGATGCATGCATTTCAAAATCTGGTGGCAAAACTTCCATAATTATCAATGGAGCCAAGGATGTACTACCTTTAAGAAAACAACCTGTCTAAAATATTCCCCCATTGAATGTCTTACCATAGTATGAATAAAAGAGAGAGAAGCAGTCTCCCACCTGTATGACCTCTCTGCCTTTGTACAGGAACAGCAACATATAGAAATTGTAACTTGGGTGGGGGGACTGCTTCTGACTCCAATACCAGCCATGCATCTTTTCTCTTTCAGCATCTGCAATCTCAGTCTGGCAAACTCAATTCACTCTCAAAAAAAAAAAAAAAAAAAAAACTAAAAATATCTTTTTTCAAAAAAAAAAAAAAAAAAAAAAAAAAAAAAAAAAAAACCTAGAATTATCTTTTCTCAAAGAAAAAATAAAAACAAAAAACCCCAACAAAGTAAAGAACAAGATAAAAGAGAAAGAGAAAGGGCATTTTGGAATATCTTAGAGAATTAAGCTGTCACATTTACTTTGAATCATTTATCTCACAGAAAATATCTACCTGTACTCATATTCTACTCTTTGTCCTTTATGCCACTTCTACAAAATTATGTTACAGTCTCTTCACCATGTGACTTTCTTGGAAGAGTAAGCAAAACAAAGTTATGATTTTTAATTTATTTTTCCTATTTAATTGCTTTAAATGTGTGAAGCAGGCGTAGGCTATACATGTTGTAAACATTATCTCTGTCCTTACTGCTGGATTCTTCATAGGTCTGTAGGTCCTGCAACTTGGTCACTTCCCAGATTGGATAGAAGATTCCCAGAGAGCTCAATTTGACTTGCTTACAATTCCATAGCAGTGCTCTTTTTGCAGAGCTGGACACCTGTCCCCTAGTGTAAACCTCCATTACAGTATAGGCTGAGATTTATAGAGACCTGAATGCCATCTAAGTTTGTCACTGAAGCATTAAAGTAATCAGAGCTACAGCTTTTGTAGCAGCAATGGCAGCATTTAAGTGGCAACGGGAGCATTTAAGTAAGCAGCCAAAACATTCTTTTCTTCCCTGACAGAGAATATAAACCAGAACTAATGCTAAAACTTGAGTGTTACAGTCCCTAAACACATCTGGGCTCCATCACAGAGAATCAGTTTCCTCCACTTCTGAAGCATGACTCCAGAATGGCAGCACACTGAGATGTAGGCTAGTACCACAAGTTACCTCTTACTGGCAATACAGAATTATTAAAGAACCTGGTCTCAACAGAAGAGATGAGTGGTTACAAAACTGTATAGTAAAACACAAAGATATCCCTGTAGGCAAAGCTGCCAAGGCTACAAAAATCTGAAAGTGAAATTGGTATAAATAATTATCTGGAACCAATGAGGCGAGAAAGAAATACAAATACTGCCAAGAGAGATAAGATATAAATCCTAAACCTGAGTTGCAGTGAGACACATGAAAATGAAACATTGCTATGCAGTAGCAAATGAAAGGGACAGTGCTGAGATGACTCTGTTCCAACAGAAAAGTGGTATTATTAAAATCAAGCTCAGAATATTAATACATTGATAGTAAGTTGAACTTTACTTCTCAAGTGTTTTTTGTTTTGTTTTGAATACAACTGAAGAAGATGAATATGTAGGTTAATCTAATTCTGGAATTAATTTTCATCATAAGTGCAAAATATTTGTACACTAATACCATAGTGCTGAAACACAGCCTACACTTTTAATTTAATACCATGAATCCATTAATGCCTCTTCAGACTGAATTAGTGGGAAATCCATTAATGCCTCTTTGGACTGAATTAGTGGGAAATTTTTTAAAGTTTATACTCAAGAGCTACACAAAAAAGTTTCCAAAGGGAATGCAAGAACCACCAGAGTGAGATTATCTGTGCTTCACATTCCTTTTTTTTCTGGTTTATGAAACCCTTGCTGCAGGACAAGCTTTTGTGCTGTGGTTAACCCTTACCTAACAGGGTCCAGGCTTTCCTGCCTTTGTCCTTCCTGTCCCAGTAGGTTGAATAAACATGTTATCCATTCCCTACAGTCACATTTGTCGCTCAGGATGAATTCACACATTCTCTCCTTCCTTCCTTTTCCTTTACCACAGATGAAGCCTTGTTACTTAACCCCTGAATCCCTGACACAGGTGTGAGCTGGTTATTTCTAAAGAACCTCTTGGCTGTTTTGGGACTTCTTACCATCTTGCTCCCAGGCTGCATTTCTCAGGATCTGAATCACAGATCAAGTGCACTGACCACCCCTTCCTCACAACTGCTGATATTCCCAGGGGCCACATCTTCCCTGGCCCCTCCAGACATTTGCTGTTCCTGCACTGGAAAGATTATAAGCACAACAATGAGCTGGGTGTCAAACAGTAATAAACTCTCAGGTTCATTGCTATACTCAAAGTTGCCCACATCAGCAACTACAGAAAGGAGATACCCACGTAGCTGGGGCCCATGGCCTTTAGTATCTTTTCACATGAAATTCAGGAGTTGCATCAAAGGAATCGAAATAAAATCTCTTCTTTCTTAGATACATAAAATCAGGGAATGGGTTTGGTTGGAACAGACTTTAAAGATCATCTAGTCCCAATGACCCTGTCATGGGCAGGTACACTTTCCACTATCTAAGGTTGCTCAAAGTCCCATCCAACCTGGCCTTGAACACTCCCAGGGAGGGGCTAACAGTGGCTTCTCTGCACAACTTGTTCTCACTAACCTCACTAACCTCATAAAGAAGGATTTTTTCCTTATATCTAATTTAAATCTACCCTATTTCAGTTTAAAGCCATTACCATTTGTCCTCTTACTACCTGCCTTTATAAAAAAATATCTCTCCAGCTTTCTTGTAGGTCCTCTTTAGGTACTGGAAGGCTGCTATAATATCTCCGTGGAGCCTTCTCTTCTCCAAACTAAACAGCCTTAACTCTCAGCCTGTCCTCATAGCAGAGGTGTTCCAGCTGTCCAGGCCAGAGCTAAACTTTACAAAAAACCACTATGAAGTTTATTCATTAACAACTCACTCTTGATAATGCTCTTTTGCTTAAAATTTACTTACAAGGATTACTTCTTAAATGTTTTCCCATGCCTCCTACCTGTAGCTACACAAGTCTGTCTTTGTCTATTAGTGGTCAAGTTGCTCATACACCCTTGTAAAATCCTTAAAAATTGTGTCTTGCTTTCTCATTGTTGTGAAATACATGCTGTCTTAGATCTCACTGTTTTACAGCACTTCTATTTGGGTTCAAAGCAAGCTAATATTAATTATATACTAATTAGTGCATTTATAAATTATGGATGTCACAGGCTTCTGCTGGGACTGTAGTTGCATTGTTTGCCTACTTTCAAGACTGATTTTTGTTGACACTTCTTTGATTTTGTGCTATTATGAGACACAAAGGCTTTCTTAACTGTCACTGGGATTTTTTCCAGCTTAGAGGGTACTGCTACATGTGTTGTTAATACCATATATGTGCCATCACAAATAGATTTTTTTCTCTTTTAAGGTTCCCTTTAAAGAAAGGAGGTGGTCATATGAAAATAATGGTGTGAGAAATCCTTTTTTATAAACAGTGAGAGGTATGTGACTAATGACGTAAAAATACCTACCACCACTCAGCTGTCAGAACGTGGTGCACACACATGTGAGGTGTAGCATCCCCATTTTTCTAGCTGGGATTTCTTGGACAGAAATATGCCATACCTGTACCATTAATAGAATTGCAAAGACCATACTAAGCAGCCAAAATCTTCTTTTACCTCAAAGTTAGGAGAGAGAGAAAAAAATTGTCAGGGTGATAGATGACTTGTGAAAGCAGTAACATCTTTTCCCTTCCTTTCTGCAAAAGAAAACAGAGGCATCAAGCCTGCATATCTTTTTGCAAACTTAAGCTTGAGTAGACACCTGAAACATTAAAAAAGAGTAAGACAAGGAATAAGTGAATAACAAAAGGGCCAGTTTTCATTCTCAGGAAGCCTGTAAATGTCTAGAAGAACAGAAGGGGAATAACTACCTGAAAACAAATAGAAAGACAGAGGTGAAGCAAAATTTGGAAAAAGACTGTCAAGGACCTATATAAAGTTGAGCAAAAGTTGAAGTATAGAAGACAGAGCATGAGGGGAAACATGGAAGGCAAAAATGGGAAATGTGCACATCTTAAAAAGGAAACATACACATTTTAGAAGGGAAAATTAATTTAAAAAGTTCAAAAGGAGGAAAAGTAGGAGAATTCTAGTGAGACTGGATGATCATATATCTGAGGCAAAACAGCCTCAGGGAAAGAATAAGGACACAAAAGTCATATTGCTTTAATCATGCTATGTAGTTACACTAGTAAAATCTCTTGAGCATAGACTCAGCAGTGTAGATCTAAATGTGTTTGTATCAGTAGAGCATATTTGTAAGAGACTCAGAAAATATGCAGGGAAGGAGTACAGCTAATAGCAGCAAAGGCAAAGAAATGGTCATGTTGGAAAAAAGTAGACAGAGTATCATACATTCTACTCAGCAGTAACAAGTAAGCAGCATTTTAAGGGTGCCTCAAGTTTTATTGCAGAAGCATTTCACTTTTGCAATCAAAAAGTAAATTCAGCTTTCAAACAAAAGGTTCCAATCCTCACATGGTTCCTCCTCATGCCAAGATCAGTCAAACACAGATGTAGACTGAACAATTACTGGTATGTTTACTTTGCAGAGAATATTGTTGCATTTGCTCCACATACACATAGTTGAGGTTCTGGGGAAAGACTTTCAAGTTTTGAGCTTCTAACTTCAGTTTGCTTCACTGCATATAAACTCAAGATCAAAGGTAGATATTGGGAATACCGATACACAACATAAGGATCCACTGGGCTCTGGAAAGGTAACCCCATAGTTATATATTTTGAACACTTTGTCAAATGCAGTTATAAATCTCATCAAAGAGAATAAGGTTGTAAAACTTTTCTCTTGAGTTTTAGAGCAATTACACCACATTTGAGGCACTGTATATTTCAGCTGACTGAACCTGTGCCTAGATGCCAAGGATATCTTTGTAGATCTCATATGCAAGAAAATTCATGCACAGATGAACAGCAGTTACTGCTATGGTCATCCCTTTCTATCACTAACATTTTTGCAGCTGGTTTGCTTTCTTAGAGGATAATAAAGGTTCACATGATAGATCAGGATCTCTATTATTAGTATGCAAAAGGAACCTTCATTTTTGTCTGCTGACAGCAAGTCTACGCAAGTGATTCAGTCTGGCGTCCTTTAGTCATAGCATCTTGAGGGCTAAAGCTTTCTATGTAGCAGCAGGGACCACTTCTACACTTAGCACTGACGCTCAGTTCACCCAAGTTCTAATTAATTGGTTTTCTTCTACCGTGTATTCATGTCTAAAAGGTAATTTTATATCAATCTATCATATTTAACAAAACAGCACAAAGCAGAGTTAGAGCTGTTGTAATTATTGTATCCTTTTTTTCCACATCAAGTGAAACAGAGCATCCATTTTAATTCTTGAGTGAGCAGGTGCATCACCACAGAAACCTATCTAGATACATGGATCTGGAGTGAGATCCTGGGTAGATCAGTATTAAAGGCAACAGTGCAATATTGCACTACATTATGTATTAAGAAACTCAGTCCAGCGGAGCCAGAGACCTTCCTGTATTACAGAAGTTTCCATAATGAAATTTCCTGGGTGGAAAACACTGGTTGATCTTTCTATATTTTGAGTCACAAAAGTGTTACCATCAAATCTGACAAAGGTAACTTTTACACAGACCTTTATGTATCAGCTTTCTCTGAACCATCTTGTGAGTTGCCTGCAGATGCATGTGCAAACATACCCTAGCATGTTATCCTGCATATCTCATCAGAAGAGTTCCTAGCTTTACAGAAAAATACTAAATTTCAAATCCAGTTGATGGCTCAGTTTTCTAAGTATAATCTCATTTAAAACTAGCATACATATGCAGTTCTTTCAAATCTACAAGATTACAGGATAAGATCATTTCTTTACAAGACCTTAAAAAGATACTGTAGAGGTGAGAAATTCACTAGAAAACTTGAGAAGATTCCTTCTCCCTGGAAATAGAGAAAAGGAATAGAAAAGATCTTACTACAATGGAATAAAATGAGTATTTAGCAAAAAAATTTCAACAGAACCGTTTAAGGATGTCAGGTTCTTATCTGAGTCAAGTTTAAAATGTCAGAACATAAAGTTATATTTTAAAAAGCTATAGCTTGGTCAGAAGAGTTAGGGTTAGAATGAACAGGGACAAAAACATCTCCTAAATGGAGAGCGCCACTGAGGTATGGATTTCACTAAGGTCTGTGCATACTGCCTCAAAACTATTTATCCAACTTGTAGTTTTTTGCACCAGGAAGCCAAATATCCTGTACCCTGGGCTATATTAAACAGCATAGCCAATTAAGCAAGAGAAGTCATTCACTCCCTCTACTCTATTCTGGCGAGTCCCCACCTGGGGTACTGTGCACAATTCTGAAGCCCTGAGGACAGGGAAGACATGAACCTGTTCAAGCAGGTCCGGAGGAGGGTCATGAAAATGGTCAGAGGAATGGAACATTTGTCCTATGAATAATGTTTAAGAGAGCTGGAGTTGTTCAGCCTGGAGAAGAAAAGGGAGATCCAGTGAGATCTTATTATGGCCTTACAATACTTAAAGGATGATGGCAACAAACAAAAAGCAGAGTCTGCTATGATAGGCTAAGGAGTTTTAAGCTAAAAGATGGTAGATTTAGTCTAGATATAAGGAATAAATTTTTTACAGTGAGGGTAAGTGGGGCACTGGAACAGGTTGCCTAGAGAACTGGGAGATGTCCCATCTCTGTAAACCTTCAAGGTCAGGTTGGATGCAGCTTTGAGCAACCTGATCTAGTTGAAGATGTCTCTGCTCGCTGCAGGGAGGATGGACTAGATGACCCTTAAATGCCACCTCCAAGTCAAACTATTCTATAATTCTCTGTGTGTATTATAACTGGTAGACTTATTTCCAGATCTGAGATAGGCGTAGATGGTAAGCTATACTTCTACTACTGGAATCTCTTTTTCATTCATTGTTTCTTGGTTTTATTTTCATTTAAAGTGGTCCATGCCTAGATGCATGCACAGAAAGAGAGTGAATTCTGCACAACATTTTATGATTCCACCTGCCTTGTTAAATGGCATGGAGATTGCAAACTGAGAATGCATTTCTTGTGCATTGCATCAAATCTCTTGCCATTCCTTTCCTGCATCATCCTGTTGAACTGCAATGAGACAGTGTCTTCACTATTGCTTATCTCCTGTAATTCTCAGATGTTTACCTTTGAATATCTAAATGTGTATTTATGATACACAAGATACTTTGCTTAGCATTATAGAGGAGAAAATTCTATGAATCTCGTCATATTATGTCTCTCAGAGATCTTTATTATTCCAAATCCAATGTAACACAAGTCAGCATCAATTTTACTAAGAATAATAGGCTGAAATGTAATGTGAATACATAAAAAGTATTGTTGACAGCTTGTTTAAAAAATCCAGGACTTGAATTCAGTTTTTGTTTTAGCACAAAATCTATTAACATGATAAGAACACCGTCTGCTTCAGTAATACTTTGTCAGACAGCCTGAAACCTCCCTGGACCTGCTGGTCACACCATTTCTGATACCAAGATTCCATTGGCCTTCTTGGCCACCTGGGCACACTGCTGGTTCATGTTCAGTTGCTGTCAACCAACAACCCCGGGTCCTTCTCCTCTGATCAGAATTCTAGCCAGTCTTCCCCTAGCCTGTAGCGCTGCATAAGGTTATCGTGCCCCAAGTGCAAGACCAGGCATTTGGCCTTGTTAAACCTCATACCACTGGTCTCAGCCCAGTGGTCCTGTCTTTTCAGATTCCTTCAAAGAGCCTCCCTACACTCCAGCAGATCGACACTTCCACCCAGCTTAGTGTCATCCACAAACTTGCTGTGAGAAACAGTGTCAAAGGTTTTACTGAAGTCCAAGTCCACATCCACAGCCTTTCCCTCATCCAGTAGGCAGGTCAACTTGTCATAGAAGGCGATCAGGTTAGTTTGACAAGACCTGTTTTTCATGAACCCCTGTTGACTGG
>WAAB01017159.1:0-43767 GCA_013389865.1 Piaya cayana | reverse complement strand
CCTTACTATTAAAGACTGAGGCAAAGAAGGCATTAAGTACCTCAGCCTTGTCCTCATCCTTTGTCACAGTTGTTCCATTTGCATCTAATAGGGACTGAATATTCTCCCTGGTCCTCCTTTTATTGTTAATGCATTTATAGAAAGATTTTTTTGTTATCTTTCACCAACTTAGCCAATCTGAGCTCTAGTTAGGCTTCCTGATTTTTTCTCTGCACAGTCTAACTTCCTCCCTGTAGTCCACCCAAGATGCCTGTCCTTTCTTCCAAAGGTAGACAATCCTCTTCTTTTTGATGCCCCTCAAGATCTCCCTGCTCGACCAAGCTGGTTTTTTACCCCCTGCTTGCTCCTTTTCCAGAACACAGGGGCAGCTTGCTCCTGAGCTGCTAGGATCTTGTTTTTGAAGAGCACCCAGCCCTCGTGGGCTCCCTTGCCCTTAAGGACTGTCTCCCATGGGACTTTATAAACCAGCTTTCTGAATAGTCCAAAGTCTGCCCTCTGGAAGTTTAATGTGACTGTTGTGCTAATCCCCCTCCGCACCTCACCTAGAACTGAAAATTCTACCATCTCATGATCACTTTGTCACAGGCGTCCTCCAACCTTGACCCCCCCCCCACGACGCCTTCTCTGTTCACAAACAACAGGTCCAGGAGGGTGCTTTCCCTTGCCGGGTCACTTACCAATTGTGTGAGGGAGTTGTTCTTCCACACATTCCAGGTACCTCCTAGACTGCTTCCTTTCTGCTGTATTGTACTTCTAGCAGACATCTGGGAAATTGAAGTCCTCCATGAAGACAAGAGCTAGTGATCTTGAGATTTCTCCCAGTTCTTTATATAAGAGCTCATCAGCTGCTTCTTCTTGGCTGGGTGGTCTATAACAGACTCCCATCATGATATCTACCTTTTTGTGGGCTCCTCTGATTTTAACCCACAGGCACTCAATCCCATCATCACCATAATTGAGCTCGAGGGTATCAAAGCACTCTCTAACATAGACGGCTACCCCATCTCCTCTCCTATCCTTCCTGTCCTGCCTGAAGTGTTTGTACCCCACCATATCTGCACTCCATTAATACTAGTCATCCCAACACGTTTCTGTGATGGCAACTACATTGTAGTAATAAAAGTTGTTTTCCTGGATTAAGATTTTCTTTGAAGAACAACTGCTTAATCTATCAGGTTGCTGGAAGTCACTTCAGAAGAATTTACCGGAGCTTTGTATGAGTTCATATTTTATCTAGGATCTTTATTAATCATTATAACTGAAAACATAAACCATATATTTGAAATCCAAGGAGGATTGCTGCAGGCAACACTACATAAAGAGAACAAACACATCCATCTATCACAAAGGTTGTACAAAGGGCTCTGGTTTTAACTGAAAAACACAAAGGAACAAACTTAAACCTAGTTGTCTAACCTTCTTTTTGGTATTCTCCTGCTCCAAGGGTTCGCTTTGCAAGCTGTTATTATCTATGTATGCAACAAGTAGATGCATTGCACATATATCCATGAATAGAAAAATGCATTAATGTGTTGATTCTTAAATGTGTTCCAATGCAGAGATGCCAAATTTGACAAATCTTTTACAAAGTCAACAAACAAACAAACAACAAAGTCTAATATGGCCCATAGAAAAATAATGTAAAATTCCAATATCTTAAGGAAAACCTACAGTAAAAGTTTAAAAACACTTATAATAAATGTTAAATCTAAAATATAAATATTTGTAAATATGAAAACTTAGATATCTCTTCTCTATATATATGAAGAGTTTATAACATATGTTATTTGGATTTTGTTGTTTTCTAAAGTTGTTTACAGTAACTGATAGAAGTATATTTCCAATTTCTGTTGGTACTGTAGAATATTTATATTAATTTTGAAACAAACTTATTTGGAAACAAATTTCCAAATCTAACCTGCATTGGAGAAAATCTGAAAATCTGACCATCTACTTATTTTTCCAGCCTGGTAGTGGAAACAAGATGACAGCAATTATTTTATTGCAGACAGGAACATGAAAGTGTTTGCAAAGACTGTAGTGTAAAGAAATCCCAAATTGAAAGTTTTAAGTTAAAGTCAGCTCCTTTACCACACAGTTTTCAGTTTCACAATTACATAATTTTTAGTAAAAAAACACAGCCATTTACAAGTCAGACAGCAAGAGCTATGAATATGTTTGGTATCTTGCTTTACATCAATTCATGATCTAGCCACACGTTACTCATTGACTATCATTCAAACCTTCTCTTCTTAAATCAGAATTGTAGATTTCCCTTGTAATGGACATCCTTGCTACTTTTCAAAAAACTCACTCAAGTTATTTTCACAAGAACCCTTCAAGAGGATAGATAAGTGAGACAAAGTTTAAAATTGTTCATTAACTCAGAGTTTACCATTTGCAACTGTGCCATATGAGCACAACAGAAAAATAAGGTAGTAAATTCTCAGGTGGAAGACTTACTCAGCCTCCTGTAGATCCCAGTATATGCACTGCTGATGCTGCCATAAAGTTTTTAACAACTAGGCTAAGCAGCGGGTAAGATTTTTCAAAGGCTTATGACAAAGTCAGTTCAGAAGATTTTTCTTATAGGACATCTAAAACTATGTCTATGACAGTTCCTCAGTGTGAACAAATTTCAAACCTTGAAATCTGTCTCTGAAACATGAGAGCATTAAAGCTCTTCAACAGAAAGGACTGTGTGATAACATGTTTAATATTCACTTTCCCTTAATCTTGTTCCTGACAAATAACTTGAACTGTCAAGTGGTCTTATTTACTAGGAACACTGAAAATGGTGCCTATAATAACAATATTTATTATATGGAAGGTATCTTGACAAGAATTTGCTGGCACTCACCACGCATATTGTGCAGATATACACTTTATATTGTATGCAGCAGTTTAACAGAAATCTTATTGCTCAAACAAATTACATTTGGACTCTTCGTTGACTTCAGCTGGCATGGTACAAAACCTCAGCATGTTATTCATATTCTTCTTCAGTCTTATGTTACTCATACACTTCTTCCTATTTTCACACAGTCAAGACAAAAAAATATCTTCTTCATAAACGTTTTAGCCAGTCAAGTAACACTGCTTGAGACCAGAGCTCATGGATCTACAAGCAAACATTTTGCTCAAAGTTCAGAATATACACCTACATCAACCCCCCAAACTGTTTTTCCAACTAGATCTTAAACCAAAATATTGTCATGAGTTTCCTGAGATCATGGGCTGATCTTTGCTTATAGAACCACACACACCTTTAAGACAGAGAATATGTGGAACCAATTATGTTGCACCCAGCTTTAAGCACCACTAGATATCTAGATCAAAATGAAATAATCTATGTATTATAATCAAACTAGTTGTATGAAGTCTGATATATTTCCATCTTCCCTTCTTATATATAAAAAAATTAAGCAAACCCAGAATTATACTCAAAAAAAATGCCTTTTCTCAGGTATATTGGGAATGAGCTCACTAGCTATAATCTGTATCCATCTAAGCTCAAAAGTGAATATAGGAAACACAACGAGAAACAAAACATCCTGAAATGTTAACACTCCTGAGTCATCTTGAGGAGAGTATTAGGTTTTCAATTTATTTTCACGAGCCCCAAATCAGTGTACGTAACTCTTTTCACAACCAATGCATAAAACATTCATGTGATGTTACAGGTTTTAAAGTGCAATAGGAGAATACATTACATATGAAGATGAAGGAAGAAGTGACTACACATGTCACTGACATTAGGGGACTTAGGATNTTCTTGATTATGACACTCTGCACTTCTCTTCCTCCTATTATCTTATACAGTCAGAGCAGCTCATACATCATAAGCAAGCCATTGTGGGTTGATTTTCTTAAAAAAGCAACAGGTCTTTTACTCCAACCAGGATAATAGAAATGATGGCCAAGACCATATCTTGAGAGGGCTTTGCTTTTGATTACTGATCCATTAGGCAAAGCACTAATTGAAAGTACTGCTAATAAATCACTGCTGCCTATCAAAGTTGCAACAGAGAACAGAAAAAAATAAAAAGAAAAAAACAGTGTGTGATCAACTTTAAACATAGTGTAAAAACCCTCCTGCTTCTTATTATTTTGAGTAGATCTAGGATATTTCTAATCCTATAATACTCGCCTTAATAAGAAATGTGTGAGTAAAGGTTTCTTTAGAAGAAGCATCTAGAGCATCTACAGAGGAAGATTTTAATTCCCTCTCAATAAATCTCCAATTAGTTTTCAGCTGTCCTTAAATCACTCGCATTTTCATATGCTGACTTAGTCTGAGGTGGTTAGAATTTGTTCTGAATTGCTAGGATTTCCTGTTGTAAATTCACTTCAAAAATATTAATTTTATGCTTCAGCTAAATCATTATTTTCTCTGGCTTGGTTCCCAATCGTTTTCTTAACATCCCATTACAATAAACACAGAGGTTCATGCTTAGCATATTTATTTTCTTCCTGTTTCAGGTGCCACTGATTTTCTGCCATTTGGAACCCATGAATTCTTTAATGGTCATTCATGTAGAGAGTAACCATCTGAGAGCTGTTACTGTGATATTTCCACATTTTTAATTAGTATCTTTAAAATAATGGAGGGTGTTTGCATATGTCTAATTTCCTGCTATCTGATCAACAATATTTATTTCTTTTACAAAGCCTAAAGAATCCTTATAGAAAATGTGCCTTTTTAAAGTACTTCAGGAAGTTGGATAAAATTAGGAAACAAATACATAAACAAATCCATTGACAACAAAAAGCTATGCAGAAAACTAGCAGCACAGCAGGAAGTAGAAGCATTTTTTTGTGAATCTATTCACTTACATTAAAAATAATTCGTTCTGAGTCACTGGAATAGTCTGCAGTGCAAGTTTTCTGAAAACAGGTTTTGCAAATACTTTGCAAATAACATTTGAATTCTCAGATGAGACCTTCCTCTTTCTCTGTGGTCAAATGGTGTTTTCTTCTAACTGAACCCTTAACATCTGATTTCGTAGAAACGATGCATTTTATTTTGACCTTGGTTGACAAAACTAGATTTATGTCTAGGATTATACTCAGTGTTCCAAGATGTGGTACAAGAAGCTTTAGTATGGTCTAAAGTTTTTATTAGTGACTGTGGAATAATCTGTTTAATTAGACAAGTTTCCTTTTTACAGATATGAAGGGGAGTTGGCTTACTCCCCAAAGAATAAATCATTAAACCTTTTTCAAGACAGTTGGATGTTCCTAAAACCTACTGTTTAATACAAATATTCTCACAGAAACGAGAAATATTTTTTCAATCATACCTTGGTAATGTCTGGTAGCAAGGTGTTTACAAAGTTCACTGTGCAGTACAGGAAAACATATCCATTTTTTTAAATCATTTCTATTTGATCTGTAGTTGCAATAGTGAGTAAATATACCCAGCCCAAATATTCTTAATTAAATTAAACTACCACAAGATAAGGGGTGTGGCCTTTCCATGAAGCCCTAGAGGGAGTCAGGCTGTCTCTGGATAGTCAATATATTTATCATATATTTATCAGCTTATATATTTATAAGATTTTGATGCAAAAGGTTAAATGTGAAAGTCTATGGACTATTCAGGGTAGAAAAGACAATGGTTAATAGTAAAGATTTACAGAAAACTCTTACAAGAACAAGTGACTGGGGAAAATTGTCCTGTTGCATTCACTGTGTAATGTAAACTTTACATCCTAAACAATGTGGGCAAACTATTATCACACAGCAAATGGAGCTTGCTGTTATAAGTTTGTATATTCTATAAAAAAATAGTCATAGAATTATAGAATTGTTTGGGTTGGAAGGGACCTTAAAGATCATCTAATTCCAAACCCCCTGCCATAGGCAGAGACCTCTCATTAGATCAGGCTGCTCAAAGCCCCATCCAACCTGGTCTTGAACACTTCCAGGGAGGGGGCAGCCACAAATTCCCTGAGCAACCTGTTCTGGTGTCTTATCACCCTCATAAAAAAGAACTTCTTCCTAATGTCCAAACTAAATTTTTCCTCTTCCAATTTAAAGCCATTCTGTATCATCTTTTCACAGCATGTCTCTGTAAAAATTCCCTCCCCAGCTTTCTTGTATGCCCCCTTCACGTATTGGAAGGTTGCTATAAGGTGTCTTCAGAGCCTTCTCTTCTCCAAGCTGAACAATTCCAACTCTCTCAGCCTTTCTTCATTGCAGAGGTGCTCCATTCCTCAGATCATCTTTGTAGCCTTCCTCTGGAACAGCTCCAACAGCTCCATATCCTTTTTGCATTGCGGCTTCCAGAACTGGACACTGTACTCCAGGTAGGGTCTCATAAGAGTGGAGTAGAAGGGCAGAACTACCTCCCACGACCTGCTGACCACATTTCTTTTGATGCAGCTGAGGATACGGTTGGCCTTCTGTGAATACACATTGCCAGCTCACATTGAGCTTCTCATCAATCAACATTCCCAAGTCCTTCTCCATGGGGCTGCTCTCAATCACATCATCCCCTACCCCGTATTGAAACCACAGATTGCCTCAGTCCAGGTGTAGGACAAGAACTGAAGCAGATCTTAACAATTATTGTGAATGAAATGGAAAAGCAGGAGAAATCATCAGGCAGCTATGTAAGTCTGTGGCATCTTTGTCTCTTGCCTAATATCAATGCTATGATAAAACTTTATAAAGTGAAAAAAAGGCATGAACAAGTATATGAGAGTATTTCCATATAAGAAATGAGCAAATAGACTGTGGTGTCCAGACTGGAAATCAGTCTGCAGAAATCACGATTCAGAACAAATACAGCTATTGAATATCCCTTCCTCATCCAGAGGTTTACAAAAAGTGTTGGGGTAAAGGTGTCATAAAAATTAAATTAGCAAAGGACAAGTTAAAAATAAACAGCTGGAATATTTTTTTTCCCATGGTCTATAGTTTATCTGTGAAACTCCTTGTGACAGATTTTAAATTTACACAGGTTTTGCAAGGAGCTGGCAAAGTTCATGGAAAACAATCCATTAGGTGTAATGCAATATGAAAATGCCATCTCCCATTCAAGTCTCTGGGTCACAGAAATCTCTCAAAGTTGGGAGAATAATATGAGAAAACTTAATTTTATGTTTGCACTACTCTTGTGTTCTTCACAGGTATCCACTATGCCCCATTGTCAGAGACAGATGCTGAGCTTGCAGACCCTTGGCCACTCTCAATGCTAATAGTCCTTAGTTCAGTATTTGGTAAAGTTCTAGTCTTTCCTTGTTTTCAGTAATTGATCTGCCTATCTACTGGAGATGGTTTATTTTAATGGGCTTTGCTTACATCACCCTGTAGTACTATAATTTAAATATTGCTGTCTTTCTGCACATTACCCCATTCAGAAAGGGCAAATGGATCTCAGAGAAGTCATATATTTATTTTTACTCTATGGCTTAAAACAAACATCACCAAATAGCCTGAAGTCAATGAAAGTCAGGATCCTGTCCTCTGAGATCAGCCATAAGCGTACTAAAGATAACATACATTTACATAATTCATTTCTGAAGTAATATTTTGCTCAGCCTTTTAGAGAGAACTTCACTGCAAAAATAAATTCCACCCACTCTTCAAATTCACTCCATTTTTATAGGATCCTATACAGTAGTTTTGTCAAGGATGTAGTCACTGTAACTCGTGCTCTTCTGATGTGCATCTTACATTGATAACTATAATAGAAGTAAATGAAAAATATGCTTCATTACCTTGAAATAATCTAAAGTACCTGGGTAATTTTTATTTTAGTAAATTCTCTGCTAATGTGAGAAATACCAGCAAGAAGCCAGAAAATCCTATTTATCACTGTTACTTCTCTGTTTATTGAACATTAGATTACACTCACTTAAAGCCCTCTGCAAATAAACAACTTTATCTTCTTTTTACAATTTGCTTTGTCATATGAGCTTTCAATGAGCCCTTCTTTGCTGTATAAAAGAAGCCACAAGGTTGTTTAAGGAAGTAAATCAGTTTATTTGAAGGAAATCCTCAGCAAAACTGTGTATCATTAAAATAATTCCTAGAAGCAGAATGAATTTAGCCTTAAGTCTGGTTGCCTAAAAGCATAATAAATAGGATTTTGCACTCCCTGTGTAATACTTGCCTACTTCTGACAGAACAAGTAACATAGGAGGAAAAAAACCTCACTTGAATCCTTTATCACTTCTCCTATCACTTCTGAAGCCAGCAAGGTCTCTTGCACACCAAAGCGTTCCAGAGTATTTGCTAAGATGAGTGAATGTAAATTAATTGCTGCACTTCTGTCTCCCTCCTTCCAACAAAATGTAAATGCAGATTGTTCTCTACAGCTAGTCACTGTTAGAACACCCTCAGTGTTTCTTAATGGTCCCACAAAATTCAGCCCTGCTGCAGGAGTCTTCACCAGTCTAAGTAGCCCAAGCATGGATGAGGGTGGAAGTCTTGTTGGTAGGTTTTTGGGCAATCTTCTCCTGCTCCAGACACTTCCACTGAACCTACTAGGAGAGGTGGGAGCCAGCACTGCTTTGAGTGAGTGCTGTGACTCATTGCTATTAGCCTCTTAGTATCATATTTCAGACTTAAAACAAAATCTAGGTGAAGAATACAACCAACATATGAGTAAAATGGGATGCATGATTAAGGTCACACCCTCTGTGGGAGACATACTGCTTCTATCTCACTTACCAAGTTATCTCAAGGTCTAAGCACAGGTAAAAGCCACGCTTGATCATCTCTACCAGGTTATAACTATTCAACCATGTTCACTTGAATCGCACTCATCAGGTCACCAATTTCTCTGACTCAAGATAAAACAGATGCACAAGTAATTCATACCAATCCCACAAAGGTATTCAAAGATGGGGATTGAGACCTTGAATGCCCCATAGGACTTAATTTTCATAATGAGAAGTTTGACCTGTTCTGGCAGCCAATTATACAAAACAATATATGTGGTTTAACACATTATTATCAGAGAGAAGGAAATCAAAGCCAAAGTATGATCTCATTCTTCCATATAGTGTATTAACCTAATAAAAGATATAGAGTACTTCATCACAGAAGTGAATTAATAATAAGATAGAAGATGCCCAGTGCTTTATCACATTTTATGTCCATAGTTTTTTAAGAAGGGCATTAGTTTATTATAAGAAAAAAAGCATCTTAACACTGATTAGCTGTTTTTAAGTGGAAAAGCCTCCACAGAATGTAGTCCTGGTTCCAAAATAATAATTTGCTTCACAGCACATTTTCAGGAGACATGTTTATTTTTAAACATAGATAATGATACATCCTTCATAGTGTACAGACTTTGTGCTTAACTCTTTATTATTACAACTTGAATATTAGTTATTTTAATACAAATAGCTAAATACATTGACAAAAACAAATTAAACTCTAAAAAGAAATTACTGAACATCTGCTATTGTGAATGAGTTTTTCATCTGTGACTATACTCAGATTGTATCAATACAAATATTCAGGTACATCATATTCCCTTGTGATGGTGCCTTTTCATCTGCACAATAATTGCATCCATAATTAAATATATGGGGGTTTTTTATTATTAATTGTCTAATTGTGCAAAATGTTCACAAAACAGAAAGTAAAGAATGACCAAACCTGATGCTAATGCTGACAATTATTTTGACTGATACCAAATGTTGGGGTTTTACACATCTTTTTCCTTTTACATGGGTTCTTAGTGTTCTGATATATAAACTAAATGAAAGAGAAAGTTTCTTTGAGTCTTGAAGCTTGAAGGTATAAATTACTATGAGTTCCAACCCAGTACAACATGAGCAACAAGAAGATAACACATCCCAATGGTACAGGACACAATCATCATGGGGAAACCTAACCTGAAACAACAATAAAATGAAGCAAAGATTAATAAGGATACAATAGTTAGTTCTCCAAGTAATTTATAGAGAGCTAATATAAGTTACCCTGCACATTCCAAGACTGAATATGCTTGCAGCAATGTCAAAAGAATGGATGTTCTGTTTGACAATATGAATGTAATGCTCAAACTCACATTTTTACATCTGGTGTACTTAAGAAGCAGGAGATCAAAATTAGTATAATTTCATTGGTTTCAGGACATCTCTTCCAATTTATTCAGTTTCAGTATCTAGCACCCCTTGTTTTGACGTTTGTTTCTCTCAGACTGCATGCAATTATACAGGTAAAATCACAGTTCTTACAAATTATGTGGGATTCAAGAAGATTATCCAGTGCGTATGCCTTCAGATTAGATGTGTAATCCTAGTATGGCACTTTATAACTTAATCTATGGATGAAACTCATTAAAGTGTTTCCCTGTTGATCTGTGGTCTCTTATATACAGTATTATTCAGTACTTCTCACCAGGTTTAAATAGTTGAATAGTGATGGACTGTTGGAAATACACCCCAGGCAGTTGTAAAAGTGCTAAAACATTTCCGTTCTATCAAAACAGCTATTTCGTTTTCACCACAGAATAAGTTTTTCAGACAACACCTAGATTTCATAGCTTTCTTTAGACTGACAAATAAAGGCAACAGAAACAGACAACTGGAAAAGATGTTGTGAACTTGACCAAGTCCTACTCTGCTAGAGTTGTAGGTCTTCCATATGTGTGAAAAGAAGGGGTTTTCTGAAAATTGAAAGCATTTTTATGACACTGAGAGGCTGCGAAGAGCCACAGCTGTGATCACACTTATTTATGTTACTAAAATCACAAGGACAATTGAGATGAGAAATGATTGTGCCACAAACAACCCTCCTTATATGATTTCTTTTGTCAAGTTCAGCCAAGAATTTCTATAAACCTCATCAAAGCTTGAAAATGTTCTCTGAAGTACAGCATTTCATTTATTCTCCTCCTTGAAGCAAGACCTGCTTATTACATATGGGTAAATTAGTTGTGCTTTTTGCCTTGGTTTTTAAGAACCCTTAAGAAACTTCTTCAAGCCTGTTCTCCTCTGTCATTGCTGATCAGAGTACTAATGAAGAGATGTTCATTTCATAGGAGACCGGAGGACAACATTCTCTGAGCTTGGGTGAATAAATAGCTCCTTTCTTCAGGAAGCTATAAGCAGAACGGATCTCTTGGAGCATTAAGTTTGGCCCCCCACTTCCTCAGGGTATGAAAGTATACTTGTGTAAAATGAAAATTAAACTTCTCAATGGCTCATTACATTCTGCTCTTTCTGACTGCAATGGTGACATTACTGTAAACCATGAGATCCTCATGTGTCATGTGTCTTTCACTACCATTTTTTGCAAAAGCTGTGACCAGCAGATCAGAGGCACTTTCACCTTTAACAGTCATTTATTCAAGCTACTTACAAGTGAATTTTGCCAGGAAGGAGGGTCACTGAAAACAGAAAAATAATCAGCTCTGATCTATAAAGTTTGCAGAATAATTAGGACATTAATAAAAGTCAAACACTCTAGAGAGTACGTTGGAATTATTTAGTGAAGTACAAGTTAGTCCATAATGCCTGCTTCATGGTCTTTCTTGACCCACTGTCAAAACAAGCTCATCTCACATACCAGTAGCAATATAGGAAAACCAAGAACAAAAGGAAACATTTGCAAGGCTGGAAATGTACAAAAGGCAAGACTGTCAGGGCTGACATTTCATCTTGTTTCTGCCTGCTTGACATGCTCCTAAAGAACCTGGCATGTCCCAATGCCCATGCCTTAAAATTACCTGCAAGATCTGCCCCAGCAGGACTATTTACATTCCTGGCTCCAGATGCTTTCTCCTCCATCTCTCTGGGATTTAAGTCTCAGTGTCATGGCCTCTTCTGTCACTTGGTGACAGGCATTATTATTGCTCTTCTGGCTTCAAAGGCCAGAACATGTTAAGCTGATATTTAGAGTTAGGAAAAGATGAAGGTAGAGGAGAAAAGAAAGACTGGCTGTGTCCAAGTGGTGGAAGTTATGGTGAATTGTTAGAAAATGTCACAGGATTGTCACAGCTTTCAAATATTTCTTGAAAAGTCCTAAGTACATTTGGAAGAGTTCTTTTTCTTTTTTTATTTGTATAATTATTCATAAATATACTGCAAATAAGTGTTAATTCTTTTCCAGACTGACAGGTCAGATCCTTGCTTTTGAATCACTCAAAGTCAGTCACTAAACTATGACTGAGCTGATAATATTGTAAAACAACCAAGTTAAAGCATCTCTTGGAATTATTTTAGAAACAAAGAAAAAAAATTGATGGCTAGCTAACTGCTTCTCAAACTCTTTCCTTCATTCTCACAGCAAATCTGATCTCTGGTCTTCCCTAATCTCAGATAAAAGTGTCCAGATAAGGCAAAAAAAGCAAAACCAGCAATAGTTGTAGGAATAAAACAGCATGGCTAAATAAACCCTCCTACATCCTTCAGTATATCTAATGAAAACTTCCTGCAGCTGTATCCATATGACGTGCTGGTGAACCAGACATCACTACAACTCTCATAAGAAAATTGGTTGTTGTTTGACAGAAAACAGAGTGTTAATGACCTTGCATTTAGCAAACAATGAACTGCTACTGGGAGGAGTAGGGACTGTGGAGGTCTTAATCTGTACTAATGCAGCCTAAGAAACCTCCATGGAAAATACACAGCAGTTTAGCAGTAAATGGCAATATAAGACCTTTGTGAAGACTCGCAAGAGGAAGGAAGGATTGAAGAAGATTCAATGGCTACTCAGTCCCTGAAAATAGAACAGAAAAGCTAGCTCCAACTTGGAGATCTGTGTAAGAAAATGTATGATTATACAGGGACATATATAAAAACATGCAGGAATTTTAATCATATCCCCTCTATCAGAGTGCCAGTCAAATGTGTAGCTGGACCCTAATACAGTCAGTCTGGGGAGGAATCTAATTTCATTTATCATAGATGCTTGCATAGGGCACAACTAAGCAGCTGTTTTTCTCATTGCATGGACAATTACCCCTCAACTTGAGGCCTGAATTTCAAGCTCATTGGCCTAAGCACTGATGTAATTGGATCAAACTCAATGTGGAATTTGTGTACCAGAGAGAGAGAGGAGTTAAAGCTCAGTCAGTAAGTATTAGTTACTGCAGAGTTAATTGATTACTTGAGTTGGTTCAGTGCCTTATCATGCTATTACACTACCCATTGCACTCCTCCAAAGGAAGATACAGCTCCTGTCCCAGACAGCATACAACATAATGTTTAGGTATCTGTGTTTTCTTTAGATAAGTCAAGTCTAAGAACGCAGTTTAAACTATTTAAAAATTACTTCCAGCAACTCCAATTTTCAACATAATTCTTAGTGTCAAAAGGCAGCATGTCATTCAGTTGCTCCTAGTTTTCCTAATTGGAAAAGGATAGGCAGAATTTAGAAGTCATGAACACTTTTCTTGCGCTAAAACTTCATACTCGTTAGAAACACTAATTAACATCTTTAGCATAAAAACACACTTTTCAGCGGGCAGCCTTTTCTTCCCTATCCCTCTCTGCAGGCTGGAAGATGCACACCTCCTGCGTGGTACGAAAGGTTGATTCCAACTCTCTACAGCTAGTCCAGGGGGTTTTCACAACTGCAGGGAAGGAGTAGGGTCAGACATAAGGAAAGGATGGATGACAGGCTCTGGCATTCACCCTATTCTTCATTCCTTCTCTTCATACTAGAAGATTACATGTAAAACTGTGATCTAAATGAAATTGCACAGCTTAAATATATATAACTAGTGGATTTTAGTTCAGTATGAGATAATGAGAGCATTTCAAGTGAGAGCCCCAGGGATGTGTCTTGGACAAAGTTTTACTTATTAATAACTTCTGCAATACAGTAGTGAAAAACTTGCAAATTGCCCCAGCACAAGAGAGATGTCGGACTCTGTGGAGAACAGAATTCAGCTTGTTCTTAACAAATTAAAATGAGAATTTGAAATGAACAAGATCAAACTCTGTGAAGATAAATGTGAAGTATGTATTAGAAGTCAAACATGGGCATAAACTAGAAAAGAAAGTGAAGCTTTTCTCTGGTAATGACCTGATTATTTTTGATCCTGCCTCACCGTAAGTATTTTGGGCCTCTGTTTACTTAGAACAAAAGGAATGATCATTCTGGGAGCAAATCCTGCTTTTAATGAGTATCTACAGCTGTGAACATTACAGTTTTCTCAGGTTATAATTTTATCCAATATACTTTGCCAAATAATAATAGCGAAGCCTTTGGGGTCTGGATTGTGTTTTCCTGGACAAACTGAGCTCTTACAGTACTTTGCAGCTCTATTTTCATAGAATCATAGAATCACTAGCTTGGAAAAGACCTATAAGATCATCAAATCCAATTGTACCTGTCTACTACCAAATCATATCCCTGAGCACTTCATCTACCCATCTTCTAAATACTTCCAGGGATGGTGACTCAACCAACTCCCTGGGCATCTTGTTCCAGTGCTCGATAACCCTTTCAGTAAAGAAGTTTTTCCTGATATTCTATCTGAGCCTTCCCTGGCGCAACTTGAGGCCATTCCCTCTTGTCCTGTCACCTGTCACTTGGTAGAAGAGACCAACACCCACCTCGCTACAACCTCCTTTCAGGTAATTTTAGACAGTGATAAGGTTTCTCTCAGCCTTCCAGTCTAAACAACCTCAGTTCCCTCAGTCTTTCCTCATAAGACTTGTCCTCCAACCCTTTCACGAGTTTTCTTGCCCTTCTCTGGACACAATCCAGGACCTCAATATCTTTCCTGTAATGAGGGACCCAGAACCAAACACAGTATTTGAGGTGCAGCCTCACTAATGAAAAGTACAGGGGCAGAATCACATCCCTGGTCCTGCTGGCCATGCTGTTTCTGATACAAGCCAAGATGCTATTGGACTTCTTTGGCTACCTGGGTACACTGCTGACTCATATGCAGCTGGCTGTTAACCAACACCCCTAAGTCTTTCTCTACAAGACAGCTTTCCAGCCACTCTTCCCCAAGCCTGTAGCTCTGCATGGCTGCATCTCACAATTCCTTGAAAAAAAGAAAAAGCTTTGCTGATTAATTAACTATCTTTTTTCCTTTGATTTTGGGAAGGAATGGAAACTGGAAGGAAATATTTTTAATTTGTTGTCTGCCTTATTCTCCACTAGAGAATACTAATTATTGTTTAATATTAATCCACTCCTTATTAATGCACTAGAAATTTTCCTCTTGGTCAAGTTCTTCATTCTTATTATATCTCTGGTCACTTTCCTGCCATCTGTTTCTCCTCTCCCTCTCTTTTAACAGAGATTTCCTACGAGTCTCTTGTCATTTTGACTGTGTCAACAAAAACCTGTCATTTTTGACTTGTCATCATTGCAAGTCTTTGACATACTGATCCATTTTACTTGAAAGGAAAGTATAGGCTTTGCTAACAGCTTAAAGAAAACATTTTCAAAATGTTTATTACGTGCCCATTACCACTTCAAATTTAGACACCTGCTGTAGCTCAGAAAACAGGTGGCTAAATCTGCAAGTGATCATTAATTCAACATTAAATTGCTGTGAATTTCACTTAGTTTGGAATTACGTAAAAATTACAGTGTGGTTACTTACCAGTTACCACACACAAGAGTTACTGTGTAATTTACATCACAGAACAAAACCTGTAATCCTATTTTCTTCTGATTGCTAAAATTATAACAATTCCTAGTTCTATTCTATCTGTTTTGAGTCATTGTCAAGATTTCCCATAGAGTCACTGGTAGAAATTAACCTGAGATACAGAAAATCAGATCCTGACAAAGAAAATGTAGAGGTGTTAAGTTTTGACTCCTACAGTCTAGAACATCATCCTAAGGGCTTTTCACTCTGACTTCAACACTTTATATGGTAAATAAGCAATGGGTCCTTCCTTGGCCTTTCAAAATTCTGATTACCTAATGGAAAAAATGTAGGCTTTCATGTAAGAGAATAGTTGGTCTGTCAGCTTCGTCTGGCAGATTAAAATCCCTCTTTCTGGCTGCCTGTGGTACAACTCAGATGGGTTACAGAACTATGAGAACAAGTGACTCCAACATGTAGTGACAAATGCTTCCAAAACCTATTCATATGTGGTAAATGAGGAATCTGTATGAAACGTCATGGAAAAAAAATTAAAACATCAATTTTAGTATAAAAATACTAAAATTATTTTAAAACATATCTGGACACTAGGTATTAGATGACAACAGAATCTAACCTCTTTTTTAGAACTAAAGCTACAACTCCAATAGGAAATGATGAAATCCAAGAAAAAGGCAGGAAAGAACAGAGCTCAAGTACAAAAGCAATCTGGAAAACACAGTGAACTAACAGTGACATTTTACAAGGTAATAGCAACATAACACTGCTAAATTTGTGGAAGATATTTTTCCCACTATCCTTGTGATTCTAATATCCCTTTAAGTTTACAAAGTCATTTTAATAATTTGGCAACATGCACAAATGGTTTTAAAAGTTGTACCTAGGTGACAACTGGGCAAAAACACTAACTTCCCCCATTTTGCCTCAAAGACCTCAGAGTTGACATGAATACTCTTCATTTAAATGAGAAAGAGAATGATTTAAGTCAAGCTTATTGGTGTGGCAGGATGCAAAAGAGGCCAGATTGTGACCTTTGCACATGTTGTGATGCGTTTACTAAATTTATATAGTGTGCTCAAATCCAGGTTACCTAGCTCTATAGAATGGTGGGATGGACAAACAAGCCAATAGTCTGAAATATGTCTTAAATTTGAATTACTTGTTTAAGCATGGGGATAATTCCATTCTGACTTTAAAAATATATTTAAGATTTTTATTGCATCAGAAGTCAAATAAAAAAATCAAGTGAACCAGGTATTTCAACAGCACTTGCTTTCTACCTGTTTACCAATATCTAGAGTGAAGCAAATGTGTTTCAACATGCCAGGCACATCTTTTCCCTGAGAAAGCTTGTACTAACCTTCAGCCAAAGTGAAACCCAGGAAAACAGAGAGAGATGAAGCTCTCTTGCGTTGAGGATGCCCAACTGAGACTGTTCTCAACACTTTCCATTTCTTAAGACTTGTATAACTGCTATGACCTATACAACTAGAGAGACAGTGTCAGGTCACCATGACAGACTAACACACTTAAGTTATTGAGTTGGAACCAACAGTCACATACTAGTCTGTGGATAAGAGATCATCTGTTCATGCTTATACACAAAGTGGGCTGATATTTCCTTAGTTTCCAGAAGCTTAACAACATTTGCATTTAACTGCAAACACCAGCATTTTATCCCAATGTCAAGAAACTATTGATATCCTGGAAAAAAAAAATGTTGCCAATACAACAATGAAACTATTAAAATTATTCACTACTTGCAATAAAAATCTTAGGTTACACTAGCTGCTTTCCAAATTCCAATCAAATAACTGGATGGTCTGGAATAATTTAGAAACACATTTCCTCTTGTAAAAATTTTCACCTTCAAAGATAATCCAAGTTTAACTCATTTCTGGTTTTGGCTTGTTTTGTTTCTAAGCTTCTATGGAAAATAGAAGAAATACACAGCACAGTAAAACCAAAACAGTGTGTCATTACTGTTTTAGTTATTGTATTTTGTCATATATATATAGTCTCTTTGGAGATTCAAAGGTCCTTCAAGCAATTTTACTCGATAGCTTTATATTTAAACAGTTCCCCTAAGTTTTAATACTTCTAAAATCTACATATCACTTTAAAAACTAAATTGCTTTATATCTACTTTTCCTCAGTAATTCAATCTGTATAGTCCATTTAAAAGAGTGTATTATCCCACTTTTCCATTAACAGATACTCCCAAGAAACATGCAGTATGCAATGCAAAAGCTTCAAAATGAGCTGTCAAAACTACAGAAGTTTATCATCAAAGCAATAACTCCATTCTTTGCCAGGCAGTGTTGTTATGACTACTGGAAAACAAGCGAAGTTACATGTTGTATGTTGACAAAAAAAGGAATATGTCATGGACTGAATTTTAGCTTCATCTTTAATCAGATATTTTTCTCTGTGTTGCAGTGTGACATACTTGATTTTGTTTCTAACAAATACACTCCAAAGAGACCAAAGTACTGCAAATAGGGGTTTTTTGCTACTACCAATGTACAGTTAGACAAATGTTTACCATTACATTTTTCAGAGCTGAGATAAATTCTGCAAACTTAAATTTGCACCATTTCTAGAAAGTTCTACAAGTAAGTTTAGTTTAAATAGTTTCAATTAATACAAGATTTTTGTCTGTTAATGACTTTTTTTTATTGCCTTAACTATTTGAGTCCCAAAATAGTCCCTAACAATAGATTACTTGGTGCTTTAATATGTAAATCCTAGAGGCAGAGTAGACTTTCCATTCACTATTAGAACATAATCTATATAGACAGACCAGTTCCTTTCCTGCTCTACAAAAGTAGGACATACTATGATATAGTGTGTCATAAAGATTCAAGATGACCTACTAGTGATTTTTTTACCTTATCACAACCCGATGGACCAATCATTATGTATTTACAACGTATTTGCTATTCATACCCTTCAGGTAGACCCCAAAACAAGTTTAGTCTCAATTTGTTGTTTCTGGTTTTGTTGTGAAACTTTTATACCATCCTTAAAGTCTAAGAAATAGATGGATGTGAAATCAATTCTGCTTCTTGGGTACTCATTCCTCTCCCAGATATCCATGCAATGAGGTATGGTCCTGAGTCTGAGCTTAAGAAGATTAAAATCATCAGGGATGATTAGAAGAGAAAATCAATGAATTATGTCTTCTCTGACAGTATTTCAAGAAAATCACATACCGATTGTGAGTACAAATCTTAGTATTATTACTGGTAGAGAACTGTTCTCATTAATTGTTTGAATGGTTCTGATGCAAATATTCTACTAATGAGATAGATTTTTACAAAACTAGTTAGATTTACTGTGAAAAAATGAATGCCTTAGTACTGCTGAAACAGGTTTTGCAATTATAGCTAGCACATCTGTATTTTATGAAAAAAAAAGAACGTACTGTAAACTAACTTTTGCTGGTTATATTCTTTTTATTTACAAAAAGCAAATTTGAAGCTTAACTACGTTTCTGTTAAAATACCTTTTCATAGCTCAAACTGCTACAGAAATTTCTCATAAAATAATGTTTTTAATAATTTTTTATATAAAATATTTCTACAAAAACAATTTAGATTGTGTTCTTTTCCAACATAGTCTAAAGAAATCAAAGATAATATATATTGCAGAAATTAACTGTGGAGTTTTTTAGTTCCAAAATGTTTCAAATTTAAAACTGTTACTTATATGTGTTATCCTACTTTTTCTCAGTGAGAATTAAGGAACGTATGTTGTCTGAACATTATTTCCAAGCATGTCCTTAATCTCTACCCTCACAAATGGTATCTTGTAGCACTTTTCTTAACTTCTTTTTTTTCCAACGTGTTTTTATTTTGATTAAAGCACAAGACAAAAATAAAATTACATTTTACAATAAATATTAATGGGTCAATTTTTAATAATTTCAATAGAGCATTTTTAGCTGTTTTAAAAGACCTGGACCTTGCTACAAAGCAAGTTGCAAGTATAAGTTGTAGGATATACCTGTGCAAGTTTACATCTGAGCTACTAGCCTTTCTAGGATATAATTTGTTTGACTATGAATAGGTGTTCACCTTCTAAAATTTATTTCATTCAATTGACTAGAAGGAGAGATGGATATGGAAATAAAGACATCAACACTGTAGAATGGAAAAGTGAGGTGAGGTGAATCTTGCCTTTATGGACAAGAAGCTCAATGAACACTGGAAAGTAATGAAGCCTTACTTCCTACAAATTTGTGACTTAAGTTGAAGCTTTCTTCCATAATTTATGAAACTCACTTTCATGCATTTTTTTTCAGTGTGTAAAGAAGTGGGGGTTCAAACTACACTTTCCCTCAGTGGGAATACTAATAGGGTTCTTTTCCTCTTCCCAGTCACTACCTTTGATGAAATTTAAGGAATTTTAACCATACCTGAGAAATCAATGCTCCTTTCCCTACCATTCTCTCCCTTGACAAAAGTGTTTTAAGTTGATAAGCGCAGAGTTATTATGTAAGAAACACAGAGACTCATTCACAGTAGCATAATTTCATGGGAAAACAGATGAAAAGTTAGGCTTCGATGGAAAGAGAAGAATAAAAAGCTTTTGAGAAGGATTCTTTGGTTTGAAACATACTTGCTACAGGTAGCTAAGTGATCTTGAGATGTGCCAACAGCTTACCTTGATATAACTCAAGAAAGATTAGATAAAGGGATCTAGTTTTGCATGTGCTACATTATATAGTTCTAGTCTCCAACATGATAAGATGCTTATAGGCATGGGATGGTAATGGGAAAGAGAAAGAAAAGTGAATATAAAAGTCAGCTTGAATTAGCATACATTTGATTTGAAATTTCATGTAGTCCCTAAAGAATTGTTAAGTTAAATATAAAAGTTAAATTTCAGCTACTATGTTATAAAAAAAAGAAAAAGAAAAAATTATCACAATTGAATTGTAAATTTCAAGGTGATTTTAACTAGTATACTGCTGTTAACACTCACACAGTATACACCTCAGACTTCAATAAGAAGCAGATAAGTGAAGTTCCATTTACCAAAATATTTTAAAACAGTTTTTGACTTGAAAAACAATACCTAAGAAATTTAAAATAAGAGAAGCAATTTAATCAGATGTATACCTACTGAATATGAAAACTTGATGAAATAGGGAATAGTTTATCATTATTGCTCAAAGAGATAATACTTGTTCATGTGGTTTGTATTCTGAATAGTTACATATTTCAAATGATATTCAGAAATCTCACAAAATCAAAAATTAATATTCCAGCAGTGTACCTTATAACTGAAAAGTCAAATTATTCTTATGATGAAGAATAATATCTGCCAAAATAAAAAGAATGAGTGAATCACTTTGTACATCTTAGTTGAAAACATTAAACATGAAAAATGTATTTGAGGATTTTTTCTAAATGCAACTACATCATTAGTTTGCACCAAAAATACCATGCTCTGGTAGTTACAATGGGAAAAAACAAACTTGCACTAGTGTCACTGAAGTAATGTATGTAATGATAAGCTTCAGCACATATTTAGTATTTCAAATTCTTCTATGCATTGACATACTAATTGCCAGCACTTCAGAATATACAGTGACTAAATACACTTTGTGTCAGAAGGAAACACTCGCTAGATTTTCTGTACAATATTCAAATGACAGGATAATCTTAGTAACCATTTAAGTTAGAAGATACTTGTTCTGCAGTCTAACTGGTACAATGACAGAACGTCAAAGTTGATGTAAACATATGAAGTAATTCTAGATTTAACCAATATGTTTTTGAACATCAGTGTAGCAGCCATGAAGCTCTTCTTCCTTGGTATGCATGTACATGCATTTATGGCAGGGAAAGGAAATCAGTTTACCCTGTAAGACAAAAAGCCCTGCAGGGACAATGAGAAAGATATACATTACCTGCTGCCTATTTCCCACTGTAAAGACCATAAATCTTGTGCAGTATTCTCAGCATCTGGTGAGGTCAGCTCTACACTCTAATGCAGGTCACGTAGTTTTCCTCCATGTAAGTGTATATATGTGTATCAAAACCAGGGTTTTCCTCAACTAGGCTGTAATTTAAGTTTACTACAGTTTCATGCATTTTTTATTTTGGGTTTCAGCTTGGCTCTCAACCAATTTCTTTTTTTTTTCCTTCAGAGAGCGACAGAAACTTTAAAAATACTTTATAATATCAGAGCATTTCATTTTATCGCCAAAAAAAAAATCACTCTCACTAAAGTCCACTCCTCTGACCTCTAAAGTGAAACTAGAAGACATATTCCTTCCTCATCTTCCCAGAAGAGTTACTGGTTTTGACACGGCTACCTATACTGTTCTTGACTATGGAGGCTACTTCATCTTCCAGCTCTCATCTGCTCTCTCTTCATATGTGCATCAGTGTGTCCTCTTGCTAAAGAGATGTTGTCTTTTGTCCTGTTCTCGCTCTTCTTTGGCCTCCCAGCTCTGGGCAATTTCACCACAGAATGCATACAATTCAACAGCGTTCCTTGTGCTGACAACTCTCTGATCTCAACTGCTCCTATTAAGTGAACATCATTGTCTTCAAATCAAAGTTCAGTGCACTCCTCTGCCGGGTCTTTACTGATGTCTAGCTATCAGCTTATTCTCCCTGCCAGGCAGTGCAGTTTTCTTTTGTTTCTCCTGTTAAAAATTCCATTTATTTCCATTCTTCATGGCACTACCATTGTACTCATTACCTTCACACATCATTTTAGGCAGTTTGGATTCACATCACTATTAAAAGCTTCACATCAAACCTAAAACTCTTGTAGATTAGGTCTGCGTAATTGCTCTTCCCTGCCAATTCAGATTACTAAAATGCTAAACTATGGCGCTCTCATCTCAGTTTCTCAATGTCTTTTTCTTTGGCTCAAGAAATACCAAGGGTTATTCTCCAGTTCCAAAAGTTGGATCATTGCAGAACTGTTTTTGCACCCCTCCACTAGCTGCCTTTTGAAGAAAGCAGAAACTTTGTTAACTTTCGTAGACTATCCCCTTATTAATTATCTGCTTGTTCACAATGTTTCCACCCAGGAGGTGGTATCAGTCCTCATCACCTTTTGTCATATTTCTTATTAGTAACTTACTCCCACAGTGTCTCCCAGTGCTTGCAGGGATCTCTTAGATCTACCTGTAAAATTGCATTGGTAGTATTCCTCCTCTGTATTTTTGACATAGCACAACTGCCAGTAGTTATATTCATTACAATGGCAGTACTACACTTCTCAGTACTACACTACATTTCTCTTTCAGCTGAACTAACACCACCTAACATAGGGTGTCCAAAACTGACATTTTGAACTACACAGCAGCCTGTACAGTTACCAGAAAGAGATAGGCACTTACAAGCATACATGAGCACCGAGGTGCCTATTTATCTTCAGTTCAATTTCCACATGTTTTCTCATTGTATTTAGTAAGTCTGATAAAAGATATTGCTTCTTTCTACAAGTCTTGTGCTCACTATGTCCCCAAAACATGTAGAAATGTCTTGCAAGAGTACAAACAGAGACTGACAACAGAGGTCCCATACATATAAACACAAATCACAAAAGTCTAGTGTTTCATGACTGAAGGGAAGCCACCTTCCAGGCCAGGCAGAGCTGGTTTTAGAGCACAATAAAGCAACTCACCTCTGGCAAAGAGAAGCTTATTCTTCCATTTGCCATTCACAAAGTTTTACTGCCACTATCTTATTAATTTGTAGCATAATACCTTTTCCTATATAACTGGGCTAAATAGATTATACTTCTAAGGAGATGTGTTCCCTGTTCCACCTTTCAGTTTGATACAGCTACTCATATTTTAGTGCTAAGCTAACAGCCATGCAGATAAAATATGACATCTATGATAATCTTCCATTTATATTGACCACACAGGAAGTACACAGGGCAGGTTGAACATCTCACTTTAGCAACTTAAATTAGCCTACTCTTTGTATTCATTACTATCAAACAGTCTTATACTCAGATTACAAGTTGGCTGGAGAGATACTACATTTCTGAACAGCCATTTTATGGTACCTCACCATCTGACTGTGCTGGGCCTCGCCAAGAACTTGGCTCTGTAGTAACTGCAACTGCACAAATCAGCACAATAAACCCAAGGGGCAGCTCTGGGTAGAGAATAATTACATTAATGCAATTCTCATCAAATCACGCGCACGACAGACCCACCTTTTACTAGTGCATTACAAATCAGAAGCACAGGGTGTTTCTACAGGAAGCCAAAAGAAGCACTCACCAGAAGAAACACAGTAACATCCACAGACTTGATATCAAAAGAACAAGGAAATGTTCTGCAGAAAGAGTTTGTCTTGACTGTTTCTGTTCACAATCATGGTAATCAAGAGCAATTTATCTACCAAATATTATGCTAGCCCCGGGAACTGATAGGTAACTCCAACAGTTTGTGGAAGTGAACTCCTATTACATGAAATTCTAAAACTGCGTCTTATTCACAATGAATGTTTTTATTAATTACGTTTCATTTAAACAAGCACAAAAAAAAAAAAAAAAAAGTATTACCAGCGACCAACAGACATGGCTATTCCTAGATTAACCATGTCACTTTGGTCCCAAAGCAAGTCAAATGGTTTAAGAGCCATTTGCTGTTTTGTAGGTAGCCTTGTAATCACTTGTCAGCAAGGTACAGCTCTATCTGTCAGAAGACAACTTCTTGCATTAGATTTATTGTGTCACCTCCTTGCTTATGCCACATTACTGAACCAACTCATAAACTCTGTACATAATCTAGCAGTGCCTACAGTAACAGTACACACCTTAAATATTTGCACTAAGAAATGTGTCCTTTCACAGTAAGAGACAAACGTAAAAGACCTTCTGAAAAGGTCATTAAAATGCAAGGATAATGTGTTTTCTTGTTCAACACTGTCATTGGCAACACTCAAATTTGCTCTACTAATGCCTAATCCATAAAGAGGCTTGAGAAATAGCTGGGTTTTTCAAAAGACCACAGTCTGGTCCACATCTGCTGTCTCTCAAGTTCACTAAAGAATGTCCATTAGCTGAGACATATTAGACCATCAATCTACACTTTCAGTAATCACAGTCCTCATTGTTTAGTTTTTAGGAGTGAAATAGGATCAGCCTTGGCAATAACAACAGAACAAAACCAGTTCAGCCTCCAATATTTCCATCTATTTCAGAAACAAGGTTAAGGTCAATGGTGTCTAACATGGACTTTAGCACAATGAACGAAATGTAGTCCCCTCCTCCAAAGCACACGTCCCATCTCCTCTGTGCTCCAGGTCAGCTCATGTACCCTATACCCTCTCAAACCTTAGTGATTCTATGATTTTATGATTCATCAGCACACAAAGTCTGTGGCATACTGGACAGTGGTAACAGATGTTGCCTTAAAATACTAAACTCAGAAATCTCCCACAGTGAAGTCTCCTGAAAAAACAGGTATCCTGCATGTCTAAGAATTTGTTCCATTGTCTCTAAAGGTGTCTAAGGATGTGGACACACTTCCAGTTTGGGTTTTGCAATGTTTGGCTCCACTGTGCTCGTCCTGGATATACATTAGCTGACATATTTGCCCTAATCTAAAGCAAAGCAAAATGTTCCTTTGGCAAGAAAACACAGGCTTGCTGGTTTGCCACATTCTTCTGTGGTTGCCATTAAAGGTGGGAACGTTTTTTCACAGCAAGGAGCTTTCCTGGGATATATGTCATCACAGTTACATTAGACTGTAGCACAATCTAGAGAGTGTGAGCTAGCTTTACATCTGCAATCAGAGCCTCCTGCAGCAGTTTAATCCCAGCATCATGGAGTTCAGTGCATTCTTTAGCCATGTAATAACAGTGATTACACTCCTACAGCTGATCAAGGTCAGGAACTTTTGCACTACTCTAAAGTCACCTGACATGTTCCAGACTATGGGATTCAGCTCCAGATTCAGTCATCTAAACTCAGGTGCATGCTATGTGCACATACACATGGGAGGTGCCTAAATTATCAGGTCAGTCAGAGGAGAACGAGGCCATACAGTAAATGGAAACTGCAGAGGTGTAAATCTCAGCCTGTTTACCTGTATTTGCTAAGGTACAGTGTTTTTTAGAGACAGAAGAAAAAAATCTTCTGAAGAGAAAGAGATTTTTAAAAAAAAAAGTTTAAATAGACTGGAAAAGCATAAGTTGGAGCTATTTTTGTTAACTTTCCTTATTTTCTATAGTTAAATCTTGCCCTCCCTCCACTATGAATTTGCAGAAAGATGTGTGTCTCTTTGTAAAAAGTCCCCTTTTACAGCAGTAAAACTAAAAGAAAAGCCAGATCAGTGCATTTTCTCCTAGTCACCATGGTGAAATGCCCCCAGTGTTATCTAAGACTTATTTGAAAAGCAATCCTGTTAATCACTTAGCTCTAGAGTAGTAAACAAACTTTTTAACCCTTTTGAACTTGGATATTTGAGCTCCTTTTAAAGCAAGGATGTCTTAATTTCATAACTCTATGTACCAGGGATTTTCTTGTGTTTATCATGAACTACAACTTCCTTATCTTCTGTGGTATGTGTCACTTGAATTAAACAAACACCAAAGATTTTCTGGCAAAATTAATTAATCTTCATATAAAGTAGCAGGTTCTAGACCAATTCAAGTACGCACGTGTATGTCAGCACAGACAGAAAAATCAGCTGTTGAATAGTTCCAAACTTAACCATTTTGGCATTAGATTTTCCACATCAAATAGTCATAGAAAATAAGAATTAATCTTTTTTTTTGATGAATCCTGATCCATACTACTAGAAATATTTTAAATATATATATTCATTGCTTGCTAGCAAAATAGTCCTGTTTTGTTTCTAGCTAATGAACTATTAATATGTCCAACAGACTTTGTTTTTAATTAGATAAAATGTTTTAAGAACTGAAATGTCAATTTGAAATAATGAAACTAAGTTGATATAGTAATGTCTCCATTAGATTCTCTAAGGATACATTCTCAAGAATATATTCTCTGTCAAGAAAACAGAGTTTATTGTCAGAGATTCTAGAAAGAACAGATGTTTTCCTTTCCAATTACCATTTTTATAACCCAAAATAACACAACAACTAGATAGCAAAACATACTTTGTTGGACACAGGTATATGGAAACATTCCCAAATGAATTAAATTTTAAGGAATTTTAAAAAAAAACAAAACTGATTGAACAGGCAAACATCATAAATTATACATGTTAAGTTGCAAATTCAAACTGTATTAAGATTCAGCACTAGCAACAGCAGCAATGACATAGAAGGAAACTAGTATTGACTAACAATTTCCTTGCATTTGTGGATCATTTTAGGATGCCACAAAGCTAAAATATTATTGAAGGAATCAGTAGACAATTTTTATGAAAAACATTGCAAATAAATTATTTCACCAGTCTGGTGAGCACAGTGTGTAGTGAAAAATGTTTTTAAATCCTACATATTTCCCAATTTTTGTTCCAGTCTAGTAAAGCACTTAAACCACCTGTATCTCTTTTATTTTAATGGACTATTCCAATGATTAAAATGAGGTATATTAGTAGGGAATCCTTAGCCATTTTCTGATTTTTGTGTATCAGTATGAATTTTTATGTATCTATATGAATTTAACTTATGAAGACAAATTAAGTCATGCAATCTACATGACTATGGCCATGAGAAGAGAAAAAAAAATAATTTCAGATTTACCTTTGAATTTCAGCAGAGCTTGTGTTTGGCGGACTTGCTCATAATTTCAGATCCTTCCAGTTTGTGCTTCAGTCATTTTTTTCATTAATTTTTAAAATCTTATGGAAGTATTTCAAATTATCCTGGGTTTAATAAAAGCAATCCTCATTGTAATCTCAATTTAGAATTACTTTTGTGATCCTGAACTACCTGTAACAAGTCTTGGCAATGGTAAAAGTAAAGAAAATTCACAGTTTGTGTCATGAAGATGCTGGAAAATAACCAGACAGTATTTGATTTACTCTTTTTGCACCAGGAACTTCTTGATACTAAATGCCACTTAAAGCCCTAACAGCTTTGCATGCACATCATTATGTGTTTAAAGACAAAATACATTCCCTTTTAACACGTCATGCTTCTATTAATTCCGTAATTTATGACAAACATCAACACATATATAATGATAAAAATACTTTTATTTCAAACTACTATATCATTTTCAACAGTAAATTGTATCTGGTAACAGAAAAAATTCAGATGCTTTCAATGAAGCAAGAAGTTCTACGTAGTTCTACTACGTAAATAGTCATATTCAATGGCAAAATCTTCAAACATTAAGTTCATATCTGGGGTTTAACTGACTGATGCTCCTCATCTAAGTAAAAATAATAGACCACATGTTCAGGAATTTAACAAGGGACACAGGAAGCCAAGAAAAGTTTAAAAGGGAAGTCAGGGTAGAAGGTGTAAGATTATTGTGAGTCTCATGGAAAAGACCTCTCCTGGGACCACAGGTGGCTCCATAAGATATAAACAGCTAATCTTGCATTTCTTGCACAGCAAAAATTCCCACTAGCCCATAAAAGTTTTCTTCGCAGCTCTTTAAAACATTCTATTTTATGCATAAGCAGACTTGAAGATTATACAGATCACGTCTATCAATAATGCATGTTTTTAACAGAAGTTATTCTCATTGAGTTTGAAACTAGCAGCAGATGCGCATCATGAGATTTTTATTTTAATATATTGCCATCTAAATCTGATAAAGACAGAAGCTAAATAAAAATATGTTATGCAACAACAGAATCATGAAAACGCATTCAAAAATTTCTCTGAGAATTTTAAGGTGAAGCAAACATACTAAAAGGGTTATTTCCAACCTGCTACATGACTGACTGGTAAAGAATTGTAGGTTGTTACACTGGGCAAATGATGCCTGCTTGCTGCACATAAATTTTTTGTTATGTAATGTGAACTACAACCACTGAGGCTGACTACCTTAGCATTTATGCACAATCTTCTCCAAGACTGCACCAATCAGACACAGTAGGAGAATCTCTTTCAAGCCCCTGTACTCCCAAGGAATCAGACCTTTGTCAGTATATGGCTGTACTCCCCTATGAACTGCCCTTCATGGTCATCCCAGTGTTTAGGGGGAAATTGTACATGGATATACAAAAGATGAATGAGAGCTGCCCAGTTCTGCTGAAGCAGAGGTCCTGTTCTGTCCTCACCCTGCAGCACCAAGGACAGCACCTTCACCAAAGTCCTCACTGGAAAACTGGGCCCAGCAACATCATGTCTTAAAAGCAAAAATCATAACAAAGCCATCATCATTCCCAAAACAGCAGGTGGCTGGATGAAGAATGAGGTTAACATATAAAGTCCCTTTGATTTATTTATCCAGATGAAATATAGACGTGAACACAGCTCAGATCCTGCTGAAAAGTCCTGATCATTGACCAAATAACCATTTAGGCGTCTGGGAACAACTAGGTCTTTATCTCTGTCTTTCTTACCATTCTCACATAACTCTTAGGGACAGGAAAACATTATCGGCTGCTGGGTAGGAAATAATAAGGGGAAATGTATGAATAGAGAGATATTAAGTGACAAGAAGAAAGAGAAGAAAGTAGAGAACAAAATAAATATAGATGAATATGTTGCAGTATCTTTATATCTCTCTATTCATACATCTCCCCTTATTACATAGTACATAGTTTCTACATTAATATGCTTCTGGTTTAGTTATTGCTTATTTTTCTCTTTCGCATTGTCTTTAGAAGATATTTTACACAATGTCAGTGTATGCATGATGAGAAATATGCATCATGGGTTATTTTAAGTTCTCAGAGCAGACAGTGGAAAATCTAGTCAAGACAGTAAGCAGTGTGTAGAGCAGATGTGTCTACTGCAAGATGAGACAAATCAGGTTAGATTCCTTTGAGACTATTATAAGATGCTCAAATCAGTTGCTTAAACAAAGGTGTGATGGTTTTGATTTTTAGACCAACCAGGTTGTAGCTGAGAAAGAACTACATCTCCCAGTATTCCATGCAATTTTCTACGTAAATCAGGTTACAAATAACAAGGAAGACACTCCTCTTCCCCTCTGTTCTCTTCTGGTGGCCCTGTGAGCAAGTTGTGCCTGCTATCACCTGCTGGTGTGGAGGAGTGAGGCCTTGTGGACTTAGAACAGCGCAGAGTGCTGGGGGGTTGCTAGGTAGTCCTGCTATCTAAGAAGAGTAATAAGATTTTCTCTTGTTAGTTTTTATTGCTGTTCTGGATTTTTATCTCCCTTCAGGGCAGGGGGAGGTTTCTGGGGTCTCTTATTCTCTGTACGTGGTATTCTAGTTGCATATAAATGATAATACATGTGTATATAATCGTACAGCTTTGATCTGCTCATTTTCAGCATTCCAGTCTTTCTTTCTTTCCTTCTCCCTTCCCTTGGGTTCGTACAGGGAGTGGGGGGGAAAGGAAGAGGGGCTGCAGACACTGTGAGGTTTGGGTGTTCGGCAGGGGGGTCTCACCCAAACCATCACAAAAGGCATGCAGTGCTGTTGGAGATGTGAAAACTGCCTCACTCAGCCTCCACTTGCCACTTGAGGATGGCATGGGTCCACGGATGTTATGTCATATCTATCAGACCCATGAAGATATCTTGAATACAGGACTAGATAAGTAAGTGTGTTTAGGCAAGTGAATAAAGAATTACATCCCAAATGGGAGCTCCAATGGGAGCTTAGATGACTAGCTCATATCACACCAGGTATTTGAATTGAATCAGAATCCCATCTTCAGGTAAACTATTTGTTCTACATTTTCTGGAATAAAAATAACCCACAAAATATAGTGCTTGCATTGCTCAGCTAATTTTGAAGATTTTATTAGGATGGTTTGAAGGCTAAATTATTTCCAAATTGATGTAGGTTTGATCTACGTGCTTTTTCAATTAAAGTGTTAATTAAAAATTTGAAATATTAACTTTTAATTAAACACACTATATTAATGTAAAATTACCTCCAGTTACTATGCTTTTCACAGACATACCCACATTCATGCATAAATTCCACTAAAAATTGTCAAATTAGTAGCTTTATCCTTTAGCTCTCATGAATCAGTAAGTAGTAAAAGTAATGTGTCATTTGTTAATAATGTTTTTGTATGTGTGCTATAGAGCAGCCTTTATTGAAAAGCTGATAAAAATTAGCTATGTATATGGTTTACCTAAGCTACCATTTGCATTATTTAGTTTTAAGACACAACAGTATATGGTTATTTTCAGTTAGCTGAAAGAAACAAGCTTCCAGAAGGTAACCTTTCCTATCTCAGGATATCTCTTTAAGATGTCAGGACAAGCGTTCCCTTTTCCTCTCCACTCTCTGCAGAAAGAATATAAATGAATAGGCTGAATTAAATGCATGAACTCGGATGTGGTGAATCACATTTCAAGTATCCTATTTCTAACAGCTGTCTTGTTATTTACAAGGAAAATTCTGCAGTAACACAACCATAGGGAAAACCTCTAACTTTTGTGAGGTGAAGGTTCACCCAAAAAGTGAACCAAAAATGTAATAACTCAGCTAAACTTTTTTTAAAATAATTCATATAATTCATAGTCATGAGTTGAGGTATACAGTTTTTTGCAGTGTATCTTACTGCTAAATATACACAAGGGAGAATAGCTTGCAGACCATGTTTATGTTGGTAAATCATCTGCTTTTCAATTGTCCTGCACAGCTTCCCTAGGGTTGGGTGAAAGGGGGTCCAAGGCCTCAAGCTCCAGGAAGCTCCAGATGAACTCCTCCACCCAGATGCTTAGAACATCTCCAGATGTTCAGAAAAACATGTTGTACATAAGACAACGGTGTGTTTTAATAAAAAATGGATTTTAAAAATTGTCATCTGGATTTAAAATAGGAATTTAATCATCTCTCTATACCACAACAGTTCAGAAAACAGCTGTTTTTCTGAAGTATTTTTCAAATTTCTATATAATCAGAAAATTTAACATTTCTAAATTCATAATTCTATTCCATCTACAACAGTAATTTCCACAAGCAGTAGCTTATCACACTTTTCTAAATCATTTCAGATACAGTTGTTGATTAATAGAATAGAATGTTGATCTCTTCCAACCTGGTTATTCTATGATTCTATGATATTCACTGCCTCAAAATTTATGGAAAAGCTGACCACTCATTTGGAATATTTTTCTATCTCTTCCTAACTAGTCATAAAAATTTATATTTTTTTATGGCAGTTTATTCTGTGCCTACCAAAGTATCAATTATTTTTAACCTCTAAACTAAGAGAAGGCATATTGTCTGTCACTGAAGTTTTGAGTCTGACATCAATTTAAGTTCTCCCATTAAAAAGGACTCATTAGAGCAACACAAAGACTTACACAATCAATCTGTCAAAAAGATATTCCTGTAAAACATTCAAAAAGAAAAACTTTCACGTCAAACAGGCACAAATTGTAGGTGACAGGCTTTAACTTTAAAATTAAAGCCCTGAGATCCCAAAGACCCTGCTTTGCTCCCATATCCATGGAAGATAAAAGTATTTTTTTTGAAAAAAAAAAATTTAAGTAATAAAATGTAAAAGATTATGTATTATACAGAAATACTCCTATGTTTCTCATCGTATTAGCCCAGGGCTAAATACTCCCTATAGTGATAGGTCTGAAAATTAGACATAATCTATACTTTCTTTATTCTCATACAGTTCATTTAACTGTATAATATTGAAAAATTATTTTGTTAATGTACTAATTACCACATGCTTGTTGCACTAGTCAATAGAAATTGTGCATAGGAGTACCACTACCAACAACAATCCAGCATCTCCTGAATTTAACTAAAAGATATCACCAATATCAATAAGTGAAACAGTGAAAGCAGAGGACTCCATAAGCAGTAAACCTGTACTTGGGTTCTCACAGTCACTGCAAATAGTCTTTACTATAAACAGAATTCATTATCTTCAAATTTTGCAGGATTTTGGTTTTTGCTATTTTGGAACGACCTCAATCTTGTTCTCTCTCTCCCTGGTTTGATTATTCATAGCTATGCTCCTCACCTTCTTTCTTTTAACATTTCATTTATCACTGTCACAACAGACAGACCTGCACTTGCTGAGAAGGGCGCCCTTTTCAGACTTAAGATCCTCATTACATTCAGAGAAGTAAAAGTGTAATTCAGCCTATTTCAAGAGACACTCTCAGTCACAATGAAACAAATCAATAAACAAAATACCCATGAATAGAGAGGATGGTATCTGAGGAGCAATCAAATTAACTTTTTGAAACAGTCCTGACAGTACCTAGGCAAGGCAAATATTCACAGTTATTTAACAAACTAAATAGTTTTTCAGTTCAGATTCTGAATTTGCTTTTCAAAAGGCAAGAATTAAAACAAAAGACAGCAATTCAGATCCTTTCCAGAAGACACTCTGCAGGAATAAAACAAAAAATAAGTAAGACCAAGAGAAGCACACACAGTAGCCACTGACTTTGTCACAGAGATATGGAAAATGAGTTGAAAGAAACCTTAAACATAAAGAAGTCAAGAAAAAAGCATGGCTGCAAATCTATTATAAAAAGACAAAAAAAATCCATTAAGTCCTGTTCCATGCATAATCTATACACACAGAAATTGGAATATTTAGCATGATTGTTACTAGCTCTTTTTTGATTCTTTACATGTGGTCTATCTGCAGTGGCCTCAATGGCCATAACACATGGCCATCTTATCCGACCACTCGAACGACAGAAAACACAGCTCTTACACTTGGCATAACAGAAATAGCCTTAGGTTCAGCCATGCCAACCCCAAAGCTAACCTCGGTATGATTAATTACTTTTGGATCAAGTGTTACTCAAGAGCAAGTAATGCGCATTAGACAAATTGATTACTTGCCAGTAGACGTGTATTAATGGACAAACTAGCATCAAGTATAAGACCCCAACAAAGATGGGCTTGTCCCAGAAAGTCAGAGAGAGAGGAAAGAGCTTTGTACTTCACTGAAGCACTTACAGTTACATCGAGCACAGGAGGTGGATGACTCCTACAATAATAAATAAACTGAAAGGAAATAACTTGTATTCTGATTAAGGAAATAACAAGGTTATCTCCTGCCTGAGAACAGAATTTTCCAGTGAAAAATAAAAACACTCAGGACTGATTGAACTCTGATGGTCACAGGGAGAGGGAGCACAGTAGTTGATGCAACTTCAGAAGCAATCTGCACATTTCAGAAAATTAGACTTGCAGCAGCATGGAGTGTTTTTTTAAAAAAAAATTTGTCTGTACTATTTCTTATCACATTTTACCACTATAGTTTAAAATACACCAAAAGCTTCCTACATCTGTGGCAAACATCTCCTTTTTAAAAATATTTTCTAAATTAATTAAAATTTAGATTTTGTATTACTAATTCCCCCCCCCCCCTTGTATAACATACTGCTCTTTTACCACTAGACAACACTCAGGTCAACTGGGCACCAACCTAACAAAAGCAGAGCCTTTCATTTTCCATATGGCACACGAACTGATATCATAACAAGAAAAAATACAAGCCAGTTGTTAGCTCAAATACATGGTGGGTGTGGGAGAGGAAGCAGCAAAGACTATTTCAGTCCTACTTTTCTAGCCAGAAATAATCCCCTAAACTTAACTAGCAAATCAAGCTGGCAAGATGATGTGGGCATGACCATCGGTGAGTGGAGTTACTCAAAAGTGACTGTCAACACTCTTACCTCTCTTCCTTCTCACATGGACCTACTCATGACTCATAAGGTACTAGCAAACCTTTTATTTAAGGACCTGAAATGAAACATGAGTGCCAGACCACAACAGCAGCAGAAATATGGACACTAACTCTTCACACATGGCCCACATTCTTGTTGTTACTACTGACACTGATTAATTATCTAGGAAAATAATGCACTGACCTCTTTTAACTGTAGAAAATCTCTGATTTAATAGGTTCTAGGGTTTTTTTAATTTTTAAATCACAGTCATGACAAGTCTAACAGCATAATGGAATATGTGACCTTCATTTTGTGCCTTTTAGCATTTAACAAAAGCATATTTACCTCAATGCAAAAGCAAAAGGGCTTCAAATTAATTCCTGACTGGATGCTGTAGAAGTTTAATTAACTAAAGAGCCTTCTTATTTTCACTCCAGATGCCCCTAGAACTAGATACACCTATGTCAGTTATAATTAACCACAAAATTCTACACATTCTGATACAGTATCAGTCAAAATAGTTTTAGGGAGTTTGGTGGAAATCTTTTTTTTCCATGAAGGAACACACAATATCTTCAAAATCTTTGCATAAATTACTTTGTATAGGAGTAGAACTGCATAAATTATAGAATCATAGCATCATAGAATGGTTTGGGTTGGAATGGACCTTGAAGATCATCCAGTTCCAGATTCCCTGCCATGGGTGGGGACATATTCCACTAGCTCAGGTTGCTCAAAGCCTCATCCAACCTGGCCTTGAACACCTCCGAGTCTGGGGCATCCACGACTACTCTANTTTTTTTTCCATGAAGGAACACACAATATCTTCAAAATCTTTGCATAAATTACTTTGTATAGGAGTAGAACTGCATAAATTATAGAATCATAGCATCATAGAATGGTTTGGGTTGGAATGGACCTTGAAGATCATCCAGTTCCAGATTCCCTGCCATGGGTGGGGACATATTCCACTAGCTCAGGTTGCTCAAAGCCTCATCCAACCTGGCCTTGAACACCTCCGAGTCTGGGGCATCCACGACTACTCTATACAACCTGTTCCAGTGCCTCACCACCCCCACAGGAAAAAATTTCTTCCTAATATCTAATCTAAATCTCCCTTCCTTCACCTTAAAACCATTACTGCTTTTCTTATCACTATACCCCCTGATAAAAAGGTCCTCCCTGTCTTTCCTGTAAACCCCCTTTAAGTACTGGATATCTGCCTTATGACACTGCCATAAATATCTCGAAATCATTACTGTTAAAATTATTTTCATTCCAAGTGCTGATAGGAAGTTGTTAGATATTGATGCAGTTAATAGTCTGAATTTAGAAAAGGTGACCAATGTTATAGTTAGTGTTACAAAAATATAGATATACATTACATTTACCAGTCTTTTCACTGTTCATTGAATGGTGCAGAAGTGTTAAATTACTTTGCTTTTCTTGTGACTTATGGCATCCACTGCATGCAATTTCTACCAAAGCAGTCTACAAACATGATCACTTCTTTAAACTATACATCTAGTAGGAGCACTAGTGTGATCATAAATTCTCTAATAACAAATCTAATTATTCCATCCTTATTGGAGAATTATTATGTTTTGCAGAATTAACTGGTACCAGTATTCTGCTAAAAATAAAAATTAAATTCTCGGTTGGTTCTAGTGTGATCTGAAACAGCCTTTCTTACTATGCTCTGTTTATATATGGGTATTTATTTTCCATATTAATTTTAGTGATATGTAATGTTACTAAACAAAAAATATCTGCAAGAAGCAGATGCGTAACTTTATACATATTATGCTTATATATAATATTGCACATGAAGAAAAAAGGTACATCCACAAATACACCAGAAATTTAAGGAGTTCACATCCATGCAAATTTTAGGGAAGAGCTTTTAGAATTACATACATTACTTATTTGGATGAGAGACCAATGTTCTTTAGATCTTGTCCTGTAATATTCCTAAATTTAACCTTTCAAATTTATGAATTTCTAAAAATCTAAAATATTTTGATTTCCAAATAACCACTAATTTTCAAAAAACTAAAAACCCCAGCCTTCATAGAACATCACTGTCCTATTTGGTGCACACTTTCTTCCAATTTATATCTCCCTGAAACCCACAACAACAAGGTTTCAGAGATTCATGATATATGCAAAAGGGAAGACTTTAGAATGCAAGCAGTGATTTGGACTTCCCTCTATTTTTTCATAACCATTTATATGAGGAGATAGTCTGGATTTTGTGGCAAATAAGCTGCAGTTGTATCAGGCTAGAAACAGTACCATTGTGCTAGTGGAATGGAAAGATCCTGAAGTCCTATGAGGATTATATCTCACATCTACTAAATACTGTGCAACACTGCAAAGTTTTCCTATGAAGCGCAGTGAAACACTGGATATTTGCACCTGCATTCTAAATGCCCTTTTTCAAAATCTTAGAGGACAAAACACACACATTTCATAGACTTTAAAAGACAAAATCATGAAAAATGTTTTAATACCTGAATCACCTTTCAAGCTTACTAAAATGATAACTATTTATACCCCATGTCGCTGTATTGGATATTAATTTGATAATCTAAAAGACTTCATGGCAGAAAGAAAAGAAAAAAAACTTCAGTGAGTGATCAGTTGAAAGTTAAGATTGTCTATAGCTTAGCCCTTCCTTGTATAATAGTGAAAAGGATATTAAAATANCCAGGGAGGTGGTTGAGTCACCCTCCCTGGAGGTGTTTAAAGGACAAGTGGATGAGGTGCTGAAGGGCACAGTTTAGTGATTGATAGGAATGATTGGACGCAATGATCTTGTGGGTCTTTTCCAACCTAGGGAATCTATGATTTTATGAAATTTAAATTACTTTTGTTAAACTCTGTTCCTTAAGTGTCATGATAGAGATTTTTTATGTAATTTCATTTCAAATGTATTATTTAAATGAGCTATTAAATAAACAACAAAAAAACCCACAACTTCTAATATTTTCCTTTCATATGTAAAGGAATCAAGATAAAGAAGAAAACAGGGTCTGGTACAAAGAAAGAGAGAAGTTTTATGGAACAAAATTTGTGGAAAAACTTGCCCAAACTGGAATTGTATGTTAACATGTTTGTTGAGAGGGCTTTGCTCAAGTGTAGCATTTGCATTTATTTGAACAGAATAATTCTGTTATCATGTCCAATATTAACATTTAATCCATGACCAATTACTCTTCCTTACTGATCATAAGAATAGTGGCAAATGAGATTAAGCTAATTTGGGTATCATAATTGTTAAACTTTTACTCAACAGTTCATTGAATCTTCATTACGTATTTTGAACATCCAAAAAGTCTGTCTTATGGCGCTGCGGAGTTGATCAGAAAGCCCACAGATTAATTGTATTCAGGTGTTTGGATGCTACATTGCTCAACTGAAGCCTCCATCACCAAAATTCATGCCCAAAATAGTAGAGCTGGTTTTATTCTGATCAGAACCAGTCTTAAAGGAGTAACAGTGTTTGGCATAGGGTGGTGTTAAAGCAAGAAAATAGCAAAAAGTGTCACTAAATTAACAGGAATTAACAGGACTTCAGCTGTCCAACCCATAATCAAGTAGAGACGTTTACATGACTTTCAGAGCCCAATGTTTTTCTAGAACAGTTATTTTCAATAAGTTGTGTTAATAGGATGTACAGGGGATAGCAAAGCACATCACATTTGTCCTCCTACATGCATGAATGACAGTTCTCATGGGAAGCACTGTTTCAGTCTTTATGGGTGAGTGCTCAAGCAGGGACAAATAGTACATCCTACTGTAAATATTTTTGCTGTGAATATCTCCCAAGACAAATCTTATGGTGAAATCAAATTCTTTCCTAAGCTGTTATCAGAAATGAATATTTTTGATACTTCCAAATTATTGTTACCCCCTATCAAAGACAAAGAATATTACTTCAGTTCTTCAAATGATATATAAAGGGAGAGAAATTACAGAAAAATGCAAAACCTGAAAATAAACACAATGCTTTTGGGATCACGCCCAGCTAACCTTACCACTGTAATTTAAATTAGGTCTTTAGGTTCATACTCTGTTCCTCTGAGCAGACAGATTTCCTCATGTATTAACACCCTATACTCTTAGCCCATTATGTAGAGTCATCCAATCCATTTGTCTCTTACATACATATCCCGTACTGTGATATATTCACAGTCAGCCAAAATTTGCTTGAAATAAAATTACAGTATTTCCCATAATATCAACTTTCTTTTTGTGTCAAATAGGTTCAGCATTTATCTGTGAATTTTTTTATCATATCATGCATCACAAACCCACAGGGTGACTGGTATGGAATTACAGTAGGATGAAGGAATATGATTTATGTTTGAAATATGTATCTTTATATGGTAATAAATGCCTCTCTTAAAAGGAAAATTAAAATCAAGCTGGCAATTTTATTAGCAAGTGGAATCAGATAATTGAAGCCCCTACAGCAATGAACACTGCTTAAGCTATGAGGCTGGAACCAAATTTTTCATAGGTAACAAAAAGATTTCTGTGGATTGTTTTCATATTCCACAGGGTGGAATGACCAAGTGGAATGTTATATTGCAACAAACTCAGAGATGTAATAGCAAAAATTAAAAAGCTAACATGAAATTAAGCATTTAGATTAGAAGAGACATCTGCAATACTGTTTCTTCTATCTTATTTGTTGAGAAAAACAAAGCTCTATTGATTACTCTCTAGACTTAATTGATATAAAATCACTGTATAAAATCACCTCTGGAGATCATTCAGGCAAAAAGACTATACTATCTTTATCTGACCATTTGCCAAGAGAAATAGTATTGTCCTACATTTGGGGTTTTCCTTTGTGTTAAGGTCTTATTTCTGATTTAGTATTTCTCTAGACTAAAAATCATAACACGCATATTATCTTTCCCTGCCTCCTGCTTATTCATTTATGCTGTCACTGAGCAATTATCTTCATATTATTAACAAAACTGTTGTTTTCTACAGGGTCAAGACCACCAAAAACTTGCTTTTCTCTCCAGAGGTATAATGCTCATTAGTTTGCTCTGATGTTTAACCTTGACCACATACAGTTAATATCCCACTGTTTTCTGTCTCTTTTTCCAAACCTTACTGACTCACAACTATTTCTGGGTTTACCACTTAAATATTTATCTTTGTGTCCACCCTCCAATTCACTTAGTATATCATAGCACACCAATTCCCTTTTATCTCTGCCCATCACTGTCTGTTTAATAGAAACACAACGTAAGAAAGGTATAAGAACCTGGGGGGAGGGTTGGACAGGATGATACAAGGGACAGACAGGGGACACAGATATATTCGCACTCAAGTAACTACCCTGATGAACGCTGAAAAAGACTTGGATATAACAGTGAAGAGTAAATTAACTAGATTAACAATGATTAACAGCCTAGATTAACAGCCTAGATTAACAATGAAAAAGCAAATAGATATGTATTTTTTATTTAATCTTATCTCTGTAAAATGATAAACAATAACAGGACTGTGCCTGGAATATTGTGTTGAGTTCTATCTTCTGAATCACTAGAAGGATAGTGAAAAATTAGGGTAAGACTTTTTTTCAGGAGGGAGGATTAAAACACATCATGAATACAGTGTGTTGAAGAGGTTTACAAGGTGGAAAATGAGTGCAATTTGTGCAATTTCCAGAAATTCCAGAACATATATAAGCTAATTGCTGCTTCTGAGCTTGGTCTAATACTTTCAGTTTTCTTTTTGTCTTAACATTGCTTTCTTTCCTTTGAATTTGAAGTAGACCAAATGAACCATTCAGTGGTGGTTGTTCATTATTTGCCTTCAGATTTCTGGGGCTGACTGAAAGTTGCATCTCAGAATGGCTGATCTTAGAAGGCACCACTGGAGATCACATACACCCTGGGGAACACCACTAGTGACAGGCCTCCAGCTGGACTTTGTGCTACTGATCACAGCACTGACAACCTCCAGTTTTTCCATGTCGTTTGCAGCAGGTCATTTCCCGATTCAGTGGCAGGCTCATGTGTAATCTAACATTCCTTTTGCTGTTGATAGACCAATAGAAAACCCTTTTTGTTGCCCTGCCACCACCTATAACAGTTTCAAAAGTAAACATACTTTTGTGATGATAAAATTAGTTTATTACAATAGTTGTATATTCTTAAAGACATGGGAATCTTTCTGTTTCAGTGGAACATAACGAAGTCTCAAGAAAAGCTCACAAGGGCTAGAAACAGCAAGGTGAATTCATACCAAGGAAAAGATCTTTTCTTACAGACATTCTTCCAGATAATCTTGCTCATTTCCTTGTGAGCGCTATTCAGACAGAATTGGTGTCTACATATGTTGATAGGTAGTACAGCAGAAGAGAGCAATATCTGATAGCATTCTGAATTAGATACTTGTTTACACTGGCCAGCAAACTCAAAGCCACTGCTGAGAAGACTAGCCAGGCTTTACATACTCCTAGTTTCTCTTTAGATACTCAATCAGTATCATGGATTCTTTAAGAACATTTCATTACTAAATCTGCAGAGAAGACACATTGTTAATACTAAATAAATGTTAAATCCCTAAATGACAAGTTGAATATCTGAGAAACATGAACAAAAAAATTCACAAGCCTATTATTGCTATTTTAACATTTTTCTTAGACAAGGGCTTGACTTCAAGAAGTCTGTTAGCTATCACTGCATACTGCGTAAGAATGTACTGCAGTCTCAAAAGTCCAGACAACCAAAACTTTGATTTGATAGGCAGTCTGTCTTTCTAAAATATATTGTTGGAACACTATGAGTGAAGACATAAAATATGTTATGATCATAGCAAGAATTTTAGCAGGAACTGTTCGGACCATCATTTTTTAGGTTTATCATTGGCTTTGCTCCAGACACTCCCATATGATTAACCATGTTGACTATGCACGTTTGAAGGCTTTGAGGTAAACAATATAAAGGAAAGCTGACAGATATGAGAAACTAAAATAAACAATTTAAAGAAAAAAAAGAGAAAAAAAAATATTGGTGTGAACTGAACAGTGTCCTTTGCCCTAAATATGCAGAAAAATAAGCAAGGAATTATGTTTTAGTTAAATAAATTACACTTTAACTTCAGGTCTAGTTTTGTATTTGTCAGTTTCCATTTACAAGTTTCAACCACAGTCTCAAAAACTAGAGGTATTTGGAAAGATAATAAACTGGTCTTTGTATTAAGAACATTGAATACATCCTGTCCCTTAAAACATGCTAATAAATAAGCCGTAGAGGAATTTCTATAATTTAAAAACAATCATTAATTACGTAAATATTAAACAATTTCAGCTGCTGCTAGCTGCTCCTTGCACTTCAACTCAGTGCTAAGCAGCTGATTAAAAGAAGTAGTTGTTTTTAGATACACAGTTTTACTCATGGGATCATGGACTGAAGTTCTACTCAATCTAAACTGACACATCTCACTCTCTTCTAGTGATGGAAGGTGCATTATAACGTGCAGATGAGAAATTATGTTTAACTGTATTTAACAACAGAGCAAAAATTTAGTATCACGACAGAGCTGAAAATAAGATTGAGGGTGATTAAAGCAGGAATTTCTGAGTTTTGTTTCTCCTGGGGTTCCACTGTACTCCCACCACCCTTATGGATTCTATCTGCAGCATGCAAAACCAAAATGATTTGCCCTCCACCCACATTTTGGTTGCCAAAACCAAATTTGGAACACAGATCTAATTTATAGACCCTTTACAGACTTTCTCTTAAGAAGATCTGTTGTTTGCCTGGGGGGGGAAGATAGATTTAAGGTGAGACATTTAAAAATTGTACCTGAAAAACTCCATGAAAGAAAAACCATAACCATGCTGTTCAGCAATTCCTGCACAAACAACATTTGCGGATGCTCCAATCAATGTTCCATTACCTGCAATTCAGAAAACAAATAACAGTTTGTGGTTGTATTCTGTTTCTTACTCTTCCTCTGTTTATTCTGTGCTAAAGTCCTAAGATGTACTAGTTAGAAAAGAAAAATCATTTCCTGTTGCATAGTCTTGAAACATGCAGACAGTATCTCCAAAACCTATACATAGCTCCACACTTTGAAAGATATGGCTAGTATCGTTTTCTGATTCTACACAAGCCAGAAAAATAGGAAGGGAACACAACGCTAATCTAGCAGTTGTCAAAATTACACCAGAGACTTGCTTCAGATAAACTTGCTGATATTTGGTTTTACATACAGTGTCTTTTTTTTCCAGAAAGGGCAACAAATTTTTACATGTGGGAGGAGGGAAGTGAATTAGTCTGAAACACATTAAGTGGGACATTGGAGGGGAATGGTTTCATATCTCTCTGCTAAGGCGAAAGGATCACCACAGATACAAAGTTTGCTTACCAAAAACAGTGATTCTTTATTATACAAATAAACATAATAATAAACATCAACAAACTACACCTAATTTCTTAAGAGAGGGAGACAAGCAAAGGAAAATAACCCTTATGTTTATAATACACATCTATCCTCTTGGAAAAACTACATGCTTCTCTTTGCTTCTAAGCTTTTTCCAGTAACAAAACTATTGCTGTGTTGTCTAAACATTCAACAGTCTGGCAACATATAGAAAGCAGGTATTCAGAGCTCAGAAAGATCAAATCATTTTCTACAGTTTTCCCATGAGTCATGCCTCAGACTTAAGAAATGCTGTATACTTGACTTTCCACAAAGCAGATGTCTTCAGCAAATGTTTCTGATCTAAGGCACGACTCAGGAAGTGACAGTGACTCCTACATTTTATTTCTTAACTGAAATTTTGAACAAAAGAAATAACAATCTAGGAATTTTTTTTTATACTATGCCAAGTCATACCTTTTGCCATACATCATTATATTAACAAACTATTATTCTAAGAACAAGTCTTCACTTGCTCCCATTGACATGTAGTTACTTTTCTCATTTGGGCCCTGTTAAAAATTATTGCTCAGTGAAGACTCTTCTGGTCTTTGAAAGAAACAGATCAGAGGCAATTAATGCTCCTGTTAATTGTTTAGATATAGTTACTGTTTCAAGCTACTTGGAGATCAGTTTACCAAAGAATAGGTCAGGAAAAAGGCAGAAAAATTATTCCTGTAAGTATTCACACATGTTACCAATATGGCTTTCTGTACCTGAAAGTGCTCAGAAAACAAACAGGTTTCTGAAATTATCCTTAAAAAATAATAGAACACTTAAATTCAAATAAAAATAAGTGCTAGAGTTCAGAAATAAGGAAAAAGGAGAGAAAAGGTGTGACGTGTAAAGAACATTGGAGGAAAGAAGATCATCATCTCCTATTAAGAAAAAAAAGTAGGAGAAGGAGCTCAGTTGCGACAACTTTGATTTCAGTTTGAATTCAAAACCATAACAGTGTCAGTGGTTACTGAGATACAGGTTTTAGACTGGTCATTCAAGACTGAGTAACAACTTTAAGAAACAGGTAACCCCAA
>WAAB01017158.1:73732-95159 GCA_013389865.1 Piaya cayana | reverse complement strand
TCTTCCACGCACTCCAGGAAACTGGACACAGGAAGGCTTCTGACAGAGAGCTTAGGCTGGTATGAGAAGACCAGGTGCTATCTCCTCTTCTTTTTTGATACTGGAGACTTGTTCTGTCACCGGTAGATGTGGCAGGAAGGAGCTACAAGGCCATTGCAGTGTCAGGTTACAGTCACTAAGGTCACAGAAAGGATTTTTTAATGACTGTAGTGTTGTGGGCAGACTCTAGGATCTCCTGCTGCCCAGAAGAAACGCTGAGGCCACTGAGGCACTCACAGGACAGCTCTGGTTTTGCAGCTGGTCTCCTGCTTGGTTTGTCTGTTCTGCTCTGTCATGCTGTGGTAATGCAAAGGATCTACAGGAGACATCAAGGTTGTACTTCTTGTCATTCAGTCCCAGAGTTAGCATGTTATCAAACCCAGGCACTACTTTGCTTACCTCAGCATGACATCATTACCTTAGCAGAGCTCTGGCAAGTGTACAAAAATAGACCTGAAACTGTTCCTTTTGCTCACAACTTTAACTCAACTGCCTTAATCTAGAAATGCACTAATACTACCATTTTGCTCTCTTTAAACAGCTTGTAAGTGCAGTACACAACACAATAAAGGGAGCTAGTTTTTAGAAGTGCTTACATTCTTCTCTATTGTGTTATTCTGAAAGACAAGCTGTCTGAATGTGGTTTCTTTTTGTGTGCATTGATTGCTTAGTCCTCTTATCTCCCATCTCACCTTTCCAACAGTCAGCTGAATCTTCAAAGCACTGTCTGTTCTCTGAGCAAGACATTTCTTGTTCATACAGTATTTATCCTCCATCCAAAATAAATTGAGATTGAGACAGTCTGAACAACCAGTTTTATAGATTAAAGTATTACTTAGTCACTGCAGTTCCTACCAATATTTTCAATATATTTATGGGGAGAACAGGAGATAAAAAAAGTAATTTTAAAACCAAAACATTACTAGCTTAATGTACTCTGAAATAGTTCTGCTGTGGTTGTTAACAGCTGCTCTTCACAGCAGCTGACAGAAGCTGGAGATATTCTAATGTTAAGAAGAGAATGTATTTTGATGAATAAAATCCTAGCAGCCCAGCTTTCTGTAACAATCCCGTGTACACTGTTGATATTGACTCTCCTGGATAAACTATATGCCTACTTCACAAAGATAGTATGGGTTGTGCACTTTGGTTACGACATCATGCAATGCTCCAGGCTTGCAGAAGAGTGGTTGGAAAGCTGCCCAATGGAAAAGGACCTGGCTGTGCTGATTAAAAGCTGGCTGAACATGAGCCAGCAGTGTGCTCAAGTGGCCAAGGCAGCCAGCAGCTTCCTGGTTTGTATAAGCCATGGTGTGGCCAGCAGGACCAGGGAAGTGATCCAGCCCTTGTATTTGGCAATGGTGAGGCCAAATCTTAAATACAGTGTTCAGTTTTGGGCCCTTCACTACAGGAAAGACACTGAGGTGCTGGAGCATGTTCAAAGGAAAGCAACAAAGCTGGTGAAGGTCTGGAGCACAAGTTTTATAAGGAGCATTTGAGGAAACTGGGATTGTTTAGCCTGGAGAAGAGAAGGCTGAAGGAGGCCTTTAGCTTTGCTCTTAATAACTATGTGAAAGGAGCTTGTAGTGACATGGGTGTTGGCCTCTTCTCCCAAGTAACAAGTGATAGGAAATGGTCGCATGGTGGACTTCAGAAGTATTTCTAGTCACAGGAGACAAGCTGCCCTGCCTAAGGCAAAACCAAGCTAGGCTTTCCTCAGCCTTCCTGTCCTCAGCATGTCCTCTCCTGCTTGCTTTTGCTCCCTCTCCTCCATCCTCAGTTTACCAGTTGACTAGTTAATCCTCTACAACCAAGTTCTCTGAAAAGGTGAGGGCAAGAAACAAAAACAATTCTTTTTACAATATATAACTCCTCAAGACAGTCTGTTTTTAATACCCACAATCAAAATGGCTGGGCAATCACACACTCCTTAACACAAATTTTCAATACAGTCCATAAACAGTTTACACATCTTGTGATATGAATCCTATTTCATCTCCATCACTCCACTCTGTACTATATGAACTCCTCTTTCAGGAGACGTGATCTGAACCACTTAGGCTGAACACTTGGTGACAAAGAGAAAAAAAGGGGCATTTTTAAAGCAAGGCAGTCCTAACCAGATTTGACTCACAGTGGCCTAGCTCTGTGTCTTAGCTCTTAGGCTACACCACTAAAATGTAATTATTATCCCCACGTTCTTCCAGTAAAAAGAATACTGAGCTCAAATTTCAGGGATGCTTGTGAGCCACAGCCTCAGAGTTGTAATCCTAGCCAACACACTGAGCTTTCTAACCAGGACTAAACTCCACTCCTCTAGCATGCTACGAGTTCTCAACTCTGCATGATCTGAACACTTGGAACAAAAATGTAGAGAGCACTTGCGGTAATGAGATTTGCAATTTTCTATTTCAGCGATTACCCACAAGAGGGCAATATCATCCGTACATTAAATCATTCAGTAGCAGAAGACGTCCAAAGCCTGACACCCTGCACATTGTGCACCTCCCCTAACATCCCCATACTCTGTTTGCTGAGCTGTCCCTACGCAAATACATCTGTTTAACAGGATGGTTGTTAATCAACAATAACTGAACTACCATTTCTTGGCAAAAATATAGAAACATCAGTGAGAGGCCATTCACTGGAAAAAGGAATGTAAAGCCAAAAGTTACATCTTGTGAGCCCCAAAATTGTGTGCCCTGCTGAGATCCTGTAACTTAATTTCTAAACATGTTTATAAGAAGAAAGCATCTTCAGGCTTTAGTTCTCACCTTCTATCCTTAAGTAAAACAATTATCAAGCAGATTAAAGGAACATGATCCCAATGTGTTTTTGTGGTTGGTGAGGAGTTGTAGGGGGAAAGTTTAATGAGAGGAAGATGAGAATTACTGTCCTGGCAAGTCATTAGTGCATTGGTACATGCTTATGTAGACTGCCTTGTAAAACAAACTCGGGGTTTGATAATCTGCTGTAAGACCTCTTCATACCTAACACTAACGAACTGTATTTGCTTATTAGAGTGCAGATGAGTTGTGCCTAGATGTATACCTGCCTCTTTAAAGGGTGCAGCCTTTGCATCTTGGTTTTGTTCACTTTATCTTTATACAAAGAGAGGACAAACTAGTGACATCATCTATTGCAGTGCTACTGGTTATTTTTCTATCTGGTATGTCAGCAGTGCAAACACAATATTGCAACATCTGATTCCTCCACATCTCTCCTTGCACAGTGGTAGCAAAGATAAACAATACTCCAAAAGAGCTACCCCAGCAGAAGTCCATACCAAAGCCACATCTCTGCGTCTTGGAGGAGTTTAATACCTTTCAGGATTTAGCCTACATGAATTACCCAAGTGAGTCTGTATTGTGTCTAGGGATATGTATCAGGATTTTCTGGCTCCAGGCCCTCTGTTTTGACACAGACCTTTGGAAAGAAAACTGTAGACACATCCAGATGGTGACCCTTCAGTGTTGCAGCATGTGAAGTTCACACAATACTTTGCTTTACTCAGACTATGCATGCTGCACGTTTTAAAATCCTAGCATCAAGAAGCCCCCCCCACCTCCCCACCCCCCCGCCTCATCTGAGTTACAATTCTTTTAATGCACAAATAAACTCTTCAAAACAGAGACAATATTACAATTGGAATTATTTACTTTCCTCTGACATAATCTTGGTATTTTGTAATTCAGGGATCAGATAAATACAAATTGCTGATGTTTTCTATTCCAGAGTTTGGAAATGTTCCCAGCAGATGCCTTTTTTTGCATTCCTTATTGCCTCTTGCCATTAGAGATGATGTTCATTCAATGCATTCTTGGCCGGTGTGATTATTCTTGTGATTCAATAGTGATGTTCTTTGAGACATTCAGTTACACCTGCAGACATGTTGGGAAAGGAACTCTGCTTGACAATACAACTGTGGCTTCTTTTGGCTGCTTTGTGGTTTCCTCTGCCTGAACATCCATCTACATCTTTCCAATGCCCTTCTGATACCTGAATGGTGTAAAAGTGGATTCGAATAAGTAGGACCTAAATAACCATGCAGTTTGTGTTACAATGTCCAAGTAACACGCCCCCACACCCACCCTTATTCTGTCTAGGGATTCTTTGTTAGTTTAATTCTCCAGTATGGAAAAAGAGCCTGAACATATTTACAGAGCTGTTTGTTCTCCTTTTTTTTTTTTTTTTATTTGGTTGATTTTGGGTTTTGGTTCATTAGTTTGTTGGTTGGTTTTATTTTGGGAGATTTGCTTCTTTAAAAATGCAGGTGTCATTTTGTTGCCACTTAAGTGCAGCTCTGACTTACTTATCGGTTTCATATTTTGCCTGAGTACAGATTTTAAAAAGTAGCAGTTAAACTCGGAGTATTTTTCTGGCTAAACAAGCTAAATATGGGAGAGAAACACTCTCAGCGCTTTGTTGTTAGCTGTGGAGCACAACCAAACCGAGGCAGGCAGTGATCCGATAGCTGGGCTTAATGCAACTGGGCTTCCCAGCACATGACTCTGCAGCAGCAGTTTATGTATGGTAACACTGCCATCCTATGCTCACTGGTCTTCGTTTCTTGTGTATGGACTAAGCTTAATGAGGAAGAATAAGAAGTATGTTTTTAAGTTTTCTTTGTCCTACTAAAGTAAAACATGTCTCTTACTGTCCCTTTTAGTCTTGAAAATGGCATGTTTGAAGATATAAGAAAACTGTTTTCTCTGACCTTGTGCTTTAGTTTTTGAAACTCTGACTTACAGGTCTGGGATGTGTGAAATGTTGAGAACACATTTCTTTTTGCTTCCATGGGGTTCTGTTTCAAAAAATGCTGGATTGCATCGCCAGTTGCATAGAGGTATAGAGCATAACACACATATTTATGAGAACAAGTCTGCTAGATTTAGAGAGTAACAGTACTTTAAAAATAATTTTAACAGACCATTGACTATCCCAAACATGGACACTGAAGTTTTGTCGAATATTTTTTGTCATTGTTCTAGACCACCTGGATATACCTTGAAAGAGAATCCTTTGAAAGAAACACTAAACGCACTTTGGAAAATGATGGTGGAAAAGTGTTGGGTTTTTTTTTTTTAATTGGACCCTTTTATCATTAACCTATCTGTATCTGAGAAAGAAATTTAGATAAGTGTGTTGGTTACTCTTATTTGCACACGTCTGATATAAACTGACGTGTTTTAATTTTTTCTGTTATGGATTTCAGCAGAAGAATTAAAATTTGCATATTGTTCTGTTCTTTGAATAGACCACAAAACTGGCATGGGAAATAGTTGGTTTGAAAACAGTGATTTGAAAAAGTACCTTTAGAAAGATATAAAGCATGTCCCACAAAAAGGGGATAGAAGATCTGCAGATGTTGTACGATTGTTATAGTTCCATATTCCTGAAATATTTGAATATTCTGTTTCTTCTAAATATACCAGCATTTATCTGAGGGTGTGAAACAGTAACCTTATGCACAGAAAGACAGAACATGATAGAAGTTTTGTTTCTTTAATATATTTGCAATAAAAAAGACAAAAGGTCTGTACAAAAGAACATGCAGCCTGCAGTGATAAGCTGCTGGTTGTTACTTGTTGCTACAAATGCAGTCAAGTGTCATACTTCAGAATCAACATATGAAAAGACTAAAGCCTTGTGATAGTGTTAGGGCTCATTATTCTTCTGTCATGACAAACAGGAGAGACAAATCTGTTCCTTGCCACATCCCAGTTCTGCTTGCCTTCTGATTATTCCTAGAGCACCATTAACACTTCCTTCCCATTTTTCTTACCCACTACCTACTTTCCCTCCTTACTACAAGTGGGTGTTGATGCATTAGATTATATGTTCATGATGCTCTTTGCCAGTGATACCTCCATACCTCTGGAGTAATGCAGAAGATGCACAGTAACCCCCTTCTACTTTACTGGGAGCTGGGACTGTGCAAGTCAGAATGCCTTTTCTGCTAGATGTCTGAGATGGAACAGGTGGAAACTGTACTACTCAAAATGGTCAGCCATGGCACAATACTTCACAAGACTGGGTTGAGCGTATCAGGCAATGTCTACAAGTGTAAATTAAAAACCAGCTTCCAATGATTCATTCTATTCACAGAAATAAGGAGATGTTTGACCATCACAAATATAGACTTCTGCTACTTGCTGACAGATGTTTCATTTTGGTGACTTGGCTCCTGTGAGTTTCCACTGATTTCTGGGGACTGTCTTGACTCATGATTATAGGGTATTCCTCTTCCTATTTCTACCTAGTGGAAGCTCCTTCTGGTGAATTGTGGCAAAGCAACTCTCAGACAGAGAGATCAGGACTAGACAAGTGAAGGATGATGGCAGGCATATGTGTCCTAGGACAGGGTCTTGGAGAAAATAAGCAGAATCAGCCATGGTAAAGGAGCTCTGGGGTTCAGCGGTTCTTTCATGAAGAAGTTGATGCAGTAAGGTTAGCACACAAGACCCCCCATCTTGCAAGGTGTTGAACAGTCTGAGAAAGATGTTGGTGTCTGGGAGAGGGTGCTTTTTTGTTGTGTGCTTCATGTGTCAGAGATTAGTTCTCTGGAGTTTTAAGTGGCTAATGCAATATAATGAGTTATTCTAATTTCATTGCTAGCCTGCAGATTTTGGAACACATGGATTATACTTACCATTTATAATCAACAGTTGATTAAATCAGTGAAAACTTAATGTGACTTTGTCTAACTTAACAATATAAACTGCCTACAAGATGAAACCTCAACATTCTCACAGAGATTACAGAGACCACTTATTATTGTGATCTGGGCTGTGTGTGCTTTCTAAAAATATAGTGTGAACATAAGAAAGCAGTGTCATGACCTTTATTACAACAGTAAAATGTTGTTGTCCTTTCTAAGAGACTTTCTATAGAAAGCAATGAGCTCACCCTACTGAAAGTTCTGCAGACTATGCAGCATGCACAGGGAAGCTATCTTGGAAATAGGTGCAAGTATAGAAGCCATGGCTGAAGAGGTATATGGATGGGTGACCATTTCCCCCCCCCATTATGGGTGGAGCCTGTCCTATGAACAAACACTGAGGGTCACTGTCTCTCAAGGGAAAGCTGATTGGGCCAATGATCAGGGGAAGATACTAAAAATCATACTGGTTTGTATTCTTTTCAGTTTCTGAAATTCACTTGCTGTGTGATCTTGAACAGACATTTAAGCTACTGTTTCCCATGAATTAAATGTGGTTGATGGTTTTTTTCTCACCTTGAAACAGTGTCTTGAAATCATAGGACAGTGAAAAATGTGGAATTTATCTTAGAAATTAAAGGTGAGTTGTTGTGCCCAGGAAGGGTGCAGTAAAAGTAGGTCTTCACTTTTCCCTTGGTTTAACATAAGTAGCATTTTATAATAGAATTCTGAGGACCTTGCTCCTTTTTCTTTCCCAGATTTTGATACTTTTTATTCCTCTCACTCCCTCAGACCAATTTTTGAATCTTATGGTACAGAAGCTTAGCATCACAGCTTAAAATCAAAACAAGAAAGCTACAATAAAGCCTAGTGTCACAATTTTCCAAATGCACACAATACTTGTACCCTATTGCCTTCTCTCCAATGTTAAATAAAGGAGGGTGAGTCCAGGCAGCAATCATCACACTCTTTCTGCAAATGGCACACGTGGACACTTTTTAGGAGTAGCACCAGCTTTTTGCTGCTTTATGGGAGGAAAAGTTATCTGCAGCATTTCCCAGTTTTTATCTGTGAGATGAGTAATGGCTAAAAAATACTCAGCTCTTTTGTAATGCTGCAGAGCTCTCTTCCTCTGGTTCTTGGGACTCTTATGATGCCCCATGAATGGTCAAGAATTTCAGGGGAGCTGGACAGAGGTAAGGGGAAGAGCTGAACCCCAAACCCATCTCTTAGGAATGCAGCCAGTCTGTTAGCTGGGGACTGTAGAAGGGCAATAGCACCAGTCTGTGTGCTAGCAAGGGGAAGCAGTCTTTCTGGGCTGCAAGTAGAAAATACCCTGTGGTCATGTCCTCTACCACTCACTGTGGCCTGGGCACATTGCAATTTTTTTTCTCAGAGTATTGACTGGTTAGCAGTAGCTACTCCATACAGTACCAACACTTGTAAAAGGGATTTCCTTTTCCAAAGTAGAGAGATGGCAAGGGATCTGATCTTCTTCTCAAGCTGATTTGAAACTTCAGCAGCTGCCAGTAAAGATCTATGTTGTGTCCCATGGAAATAATTCCCAGGGGATCTTGTAACAGCTGAGGATTTGTCAGATCCTACATGCATGGAATCAGTAGAGATAAGTAAACTGAATGCCTTCATGCTTTGCAAGCAATCAGTCCTCTTTGTAGTGAAGCACTAAATGCATACTAACAGAGAGGATTCTGTTTTCTCTGGGTAATGAAAGATTATACACATACCTCAGTCAGTCATCCTCGTGACCCCAGTAGCATTTTTTTCTGTTCGATGGATCAATAGAACTGCACATGCACTTACAGCACTGGCCTTTTCACTGCTATTTATCCAACTTTTGTCCAAGATCATTTTATTTCCTTCTTCTTCTCTGAATCACAATCAAGGAAAGAAATTATACTGGTTACCCTCTAGAAGATAAATCCATGGCTCAAATCAAGTGCAGTCACACTTTCTTTTCCCTCTCACCTTGACCAGAGGGTGCAGAGCTGGGAATTCTATTTGAGCAGCTATTTCTCTCCATGGTTGTCATCGCTCAAGAGAACTGAAAGGGTAGAATCCTTACTGGAAAGTGTGACTCCAGCCTGTCTCTATATCTTCACTGGAGCCCAAGCATTGTTGATGGGAGGATAGCAGACCAAAAGAACCTTCTTCCTTGTTCCAAGCTGGACATCCCGTGGTATTGCTTTAGAAGAAAAAGTGTCTAAGTTGTTATTTCTTGACAGTCTTTAAGGAAGAATAGAATAAATCAAATTTGATGCTTGATACTGCAACCATTCTTTTTTCTGCCAGTGCATGTTCATCATATGCTTATATTGTCTGTGGCATGGTTTGGTTTTCATGATCAGATGGCAAGAATTGTGGCACATATTTTAAGCTACAGACTATTGGAATGCTATAGGCTTGTGACAAACTCAGAGTCAGGAGATCTAGAGGCAGTATTTTACTTTTGAATGCATATTACCTCAATATCAACTTAAGGATAATAAATTCAGAATAAACTATTACAAAGAATACAGCAGTTTATGTACTAAATTGTTTCCTTACATTCTAGGTGTGAAACAGCATATAAAATGACAGATACTGTTTGCAGGAATCTGAGGGATTCCTGGGTAGTTAATCTCTCCGCGAAACTGTGTCCTCTGTATAGAGCACAATTTAATTATCATACTGTGATTCTCAAGTCAGATAGCTCTCAGGAATGATAGAAAAGTGAGAGCCACTGAGCTAGACAGGCCTTTGTTGAATGTTTAGGTGAGAGGACTCTCAGTGTCCTGAGGCTCTAGACTTTGTTGATTCAGTTTTGTTCAAAAGAGCTTAAGACTGAGATCAGCTGGCTGAAATTCACAGCCTTTGAGAATTCATGGAATTCTGAGAAAAAGACACAACCAAACCCAAGCAATCTGTAATGACTTTCAAAAATTATTGGCCACCCTATGTATAAAGTTTGTGCACTAGAAGCCCAGTTTGTATTTTGGAAGACTCACACCTTCTTTCCAATATCCCTGTGTCAGTTTTAGCATTACACAAGCTGTCCCATATTTAGGTAATTCTTCTGAAAGCAGACATAAACTTAACAAGAAAATTACATTTCAAGTGATATATTTGGCTCCCAGAGTAGTCTTATTTTTTAAAAAAAAAAATAGTCATTAAGGCAACAGAAATTAAGGGCTTTGCACAGGTCACAGAGTGTTTCAGCAATTCAGCTAAGATAAGATGACTGAGTCTTGTTCTTTCCCTTTTTTACCCCAACATTTAGATACTCCTGCCAGTACAAACAGTCTGCATAACTTGGTAAGAAGTTTAAAAAGTCAGGTCAAGTTCACTTAAAAATCGCTTGTACTGCTCATGGAATGTAAACTCTTACAATCAAGTTTGTATTTGACCATGAATTTTCAGATAGTTCAGTACTGGAATGCTATCAGATTGCACAGCAAGCTACCGTTGCATGATATGTACAGGCCAACAGTGTAGATGGATCTTTTAATCTTCTGCTGGAACCCCTAAAGGGATTTATAAATTTTTCTGCTCCATTCTCATTAGAAAAGTGAAGCTACATCAAAATTGGCTAATACAGCCCTGCTAAACAAAGCTGCTAAGTATGATGAAGAAACACCCTTGATGTTAATGCAATTTAGCATAATTATGAAGCAATACACTGAAAGGAAAATAAAGGGATATAGGGCATGCACTGTGTTGAGTAGGAGTAGTTGCACCATATGCAATAATTTTGAATCTATCCAGCTTGCATTCCGAGCAGCTAAGGCAGGATTGTATTGAGTTTAGTGCACACTAACAACCCCAGGAATAATACTGTTCCAGATAAATTTGTTGCAAAAATAAGAACTAAATGCCTTAATTTCTGCCCCTATTCTTTGCTTCAGCTAGAAAGCATGGATATTCACACTAGGAACTAGTCCCTGATGTCAAGCTCCCAGTATCACCAATTAAGACAGGTGAACAGTTCAAAAAGGGAGTCTTCTTGGTTACATATTTCTTCTGAGGACTGGAGTCATTAAGACTGCCTATGCTCTCTTCTTTGTTATGGATCAATCCTGCATTCATGCTCCAAGGCCCCACCTATCCCCACTAGCTACTGACTAATGCCCTAAGATGGTCCTCAGAACAGGAGGGCCATAACAAAAGTCAAGTCCAGTTTAGAGTGGGGTCTCTGCTCACACAGTGTGAATGTAGCAAACAGACCTTTTGTTCACAGCCACTGAAAACTGCCCAGTCAGCCAAAGGCTATTAAACCAGCAAAGGCACCTAGGGTTCCTAGGCCAAATCCAGCACTCTGAGTCAGTGCCACCTGCTCACTCCTTGAGATGCCTGCAGTTCTACAGCAGTATGTATCAGAAAAAGATTTCCCTCAGCTCGTGCATCTCTGCAGGCATGTCTAGAGTTGCCCATGTCCACAGAGAGCTGAGTTGCTGGGCAGCTGATTATTCCCCCAGATTTTCCCTAGGATCCTGCTTCTCTCCTCTCCATGCTGGATGCCTCTCCCACCACTCTCCTCCAGGTGAATTTGGAGAGGAGGAGGAGGAGTAGAGCTGTCACACCCTGCAGGGATTTTGTGTTACCTCCCTGTGTTCAGAGGGGTGGAAGGCAGGCAGGTACTCCAGTGTGCATTGTAAAACACCCTGAGTGTCAGTTGCTGCCTCAAGGAACACTTTAAGAACTCTGTTGGTGTACTCATTTTATACAAAACTGTTTTTTTTTCCTGTAAAGCATTAAATGTAAGGACCAGAACAGGTTCTCTTGTTCGGTAAAAGACTCAAGGGCAAAGATGGTTTTTTCGTTGTTTTGATTTGGTTTTCCTCCCTTGACACCAGAAAGCATAACCAATTTTTTTTTTAAAAAAAACAAACCTTCAACATGAGACATTAAAATTTTCCTGCCTGGCTTCTCTTTCTGTCCTCAAGTAAGCTAGCCTGGCCTGAGTTTCCTTTTCACATTGGCTAGATTTCTTAAAGAAATCTTATAACCCCATCCCCACCTCAGCTTGGATGGCCTATTTGATTAAAGAAGGACAGTAAAAAAAACTCCAAGGAGCTTTCAAAATGGCAGGAAGCAGTAAGAAACCCATAAAATTTCACTGTACACAAAATGAAGCAAATTTGACATGTAAACTAGAGCAGCAGCTTACAGTGCCACCTGTTTGCCTTCCCCTCTTGGGAAAAAGGGAACACATTCTCCTTTTCTTTTTCTGTCTTTCCTCTCCCTCTGCACAGGCAGATTATTTTCCATTGCATAGTTAGAATGGTAACCCTCTTTCCTCTGCTATTTATTCACTCTCACTCTGGCCTGATCAAAAACCTACTTAAAAGATGAGAATTTTGTGTCTGAAATAGTGAGTCTGTATCAGCAAAAGTCAGGCTCCAGCAAGAATGGCAAGAGACATTGTGACATAGAAGCAAATCAGTCCTTGAAACACTACTGAGAAAACCAGACCACCGATTTTTGACTGGTTTATAGTTAAGGCTTTAATTTTATATTCAGAAGTGTTTTTTTCATTTCTAAAGAAATGTCAATAACTTCCAAGGAGCAGGGCTGTTTCTTTCTAAGACCATTAAAAATAACCATATCATTTAAACCTGCTGTTAATTCCATGTAAAACAGTAAATAAACTAATGAGAAGATTGGAATTCTCCACCATTGCAAACATCAGGGCACTTTTCTTCAGACAGCTTGTTTCTCATCCAGAACTAAACCAAACGTTACCAAAACAGGACAGGGTGGTGTTAGGCATGAGAGCACACTGCTTCCACTGTTAGCACTGTTCCATTAACTTTTCTGCTATGATGGGAAATAGCCAGAAATATAGAGTACCATGCAGCAACTGAGGAAGACAGGCTGAATTTACTAATATTCCTAGAAGATAATAACCTGCTGACATTACAATGAGTCATTTGTACTAGATAGTCAAATATTGTTGTGGAATTAAAATTACATAGACTTACCTCAGTGTGTTGCTGTAGCACACACACTACTTGAAATGTTTTATTTTGACCCTGTTGTCATCAAGAAGAAATTGTGGTAGAATTATAAAGGAACAACACTGTGCATTCATAAGTGAAAAAAAGTTTTTCTTTTTAAAAAACTCTCTAGTTTTTCCTAAAGTCAGAATCAAAACAAAAAGAATAAAGTGGACAGCAGTTTACAAAATATGCAGTCATCTGAGTAACTAAGGCTGAGTCAGGGAAGGAAAAACCAGGCAGAATAACCCTACAGGTAGGTCAGATCTACCCAGCATGTATTTGAGAGCAGGATCTTGCCGCCCTTAGCCACAAGTTGCAAAACGTTACTTACAAGAATGGAGCAGACTGTACAGGGAAGCAGTGCAGCTTACTGTATTGGGACTTACAGGTGCTCATTAACCCAGGAGCCAGGTGTTTAAGCAGATGTATATTAACTGGGAGGTTACCCCTTTCAGTGGCTATCAGTGCAGATCTCAGGTTTATGCAGTGGCAGGAAACAACAATGAACATGAGATGGGGTAAGATAAACAAGTAATTTGCTTGCTTTCTTGGGAGTTAGCCACTGCAGGATAGCTCTGGGCAGGATACACCTGCCTATGCCTCATGGGATAGCAATAGTTTCTTATCTCACCTCAGTTCTGCAAGATTAATATATGTAATGTCCAACAGCCATAGCAAAAGAAGTAACAAAAATACTAAATATTTTCTCTGAGAAGACATTCAAATATCTGAAAAAAAAGTTGTCTAAATAAGCTTCAAGCCATCTTGTGAATGATTTTATACAACATGGAAAGCCCCAAGGATAATCAGACTAAAGCACCTGCAGATGCTCTGCACAGAACATGAATACAAATAAAAACAAACCCAGCACCACACTTCCTCCCCTTCCCTCCCTCAAACAGGCTATCTAGTTTTTCTGCTACAATTGTTATACCTATTTCTCAATTCTATGCATACCTTGCGCTTCCTCTCCTTCCCAAATCATGACCCCTGGCATTTCTTACAATTGCCTGCCCCTCTATCTTCCTACCTTTCCTGCATGGTTCAAACTGTTGTGCCTTTAATGGTAGGAGACTATATGTGTGACCACTTTTTCTCTCTGATGACAAACATCTAATGAGATAACTACTGCAGCTCTTTCCTCTGCAGTTGCTACCCTCAGTGACACAAAGGGTTATCTAAAATTGCCATCATGGCATTTCCTAATGTTATATATTCTGCCTGCTGGATTAGGTCCATTTCCAATGGGGTAATGGAGACAGAAAACCAAGTATTTCTAGTTGTTTTATTAATTTTTAGTGCAAAATTTCTTTGTAGCTGAAAAAAAAACCCCTTCCTTTAGCAAGCCAGGCTATTACAAGTGGAAGATTATGAAAATATATTCTGGAAAGTGACTAGGAAAACAATAAACCAGTAACAAAGGAATATGTTCAGTATTTAAATCTGTCATTCTCTCAAGGTCTACAGCACTAGCTGAAGAAGGAGGCAGCTCTGTGACCCATGAGCAAGTTAGATTGCCCTTGGGAACAGTGAGGAGGCCTCCTGGGGAGCTGATAGTGAGCCCACACAAGTCAGCAGAGAAGGGCAGGTGGCACTGCATAAACATTTCTTGCCTTGCCTTTTGCTTTCATTCCTTCTTCACTGACAGCCTGATAAAGAAGCTAGAACATGGAGATACCTCTACCCTTGCAAGTGAGTTACAGTTCCTTTAGTCCATTTCCTCCACAGCATCCTGCAGACCACAAGGTCCCCAGGGATGATTAAACTGATGTTTTCATGAAAGCAAAGAAGTGAACTCTATACTCTTACTATAAACTCATAGTAGTCTCAGTTGAAGCATGGGAGAATACCTGTGTGACCACAGGCTGGGTCCCACTGACACTGGTACATGTACTCAAAACCAACACAGAAATGGCCTCAAGCTGCACCAGGGGAGGTTTGGAGCAGATATTAGAAAAATATTTTTTTTGCCAGAAGAGTGGTGAAGCATTAGAACAGGCTGCCTAAGGGAGTGGTAGAGTCTCCTTCCCTGGAGGCATTCAAAAAGCCCGTAAATGTGGCACTTCAGGGTATGGTTTAGGAGGCATGCAGGTGTTGGGCTAACAGTAGAGCTTGAAGACCTTAGAGTCTTTCCAACCTTGACAAGCCTGTGATTCTAAGATGTCGTACATTTGTAGGAAGTATTGAGGACTAGAGCATGAGTATACACCTTTCACAGCTTTGTATTGATGCAGCTGGGTGAGTACGTCATATGTATGAAAATGACAAATTTTGAATGCTGGCTTTTTGTGTCATACTAAAAATAAATATCAGGATCACACTGAGATATTCAGTGTTTTGAAGAGTTTCTGAATTTGCCTTATGAAAATATGAAGAGATCTGATTAATCTTTAGTTACATGCTTGCAGGTGGGGGCAATCTCACTGTATTCAGGGCATTATACATGTACAGTTGGAAGTTGAGACCTGAATCATATGCACTGTATTTATGAAAAGTAGGGTTAAACTAGATACCCATATTTCTCTCCTTTTTCAGCTATCAGCAATTTGTGTTCATATTTCTGAATCCCACAAAGTATTTGCATTTAAAAAAAACCCTCCTAGTTTTGTTTGAAAAAAAGGAAAGTTTTTTTTCTGTTTTGCGTTACCTCTATGGTATATGCCTGATCACTGCTGACTCTAACATATACTAAGCAGCCAAAACCACCAAACTCTTACAAAGTGCTTTTTACATTGCAACAATCTTTTTTGTATATATAGAGAGGCAGAAGGTGTTAATTTCTCCACTCATAGTCCTGAGAAATGTAAAGGAGACTAATAACCAATGTTTGCATCTATCAAAGCTGACTTTAAAGTTCTGCTTTTGCCTGATACTGTCATTGGCAGCTGCTCACATGTTGTACGCTGTATAATAATACAACTGATGAACCCCCATTGTCTTGGGGGTTTTGATAAAAAGCCTCTTTCATCACAACTGAAATGATAGCTCAAGTGAATGGATTGCATAGTCTCATATTAGGGGTGGAGAGGTGTTAAAACAAAGATCTTAATTTTGTGTTAAAGGGAGAATTATTTTAACAGAGTGTTGTTAGCTGATGTTAAAACAAAAGTATTTCATTTGAGTCTGGATTGAATGTTTTGTTACATCAGTTGATTATGGTTTTGATCCTTTTATATCAATTTAGATTCTGAATGGTATTTCTGCTATTGTGTTTTGCAGAGGATATATATTTAATTTTTGATAAAATCAGTGATTTAACCATGCCAGTAATTATCAGAGTTGTCAGTATCAGTACAAACTGGTAATTTATTTTCATTAGTATTTTTTAAAAGACTGCTAACCAAATGCAATGCTAACTGAGGCAAATAAAAGCAAATATTTTCATTTTAACCAACTATACCAAAAGTTAAGCCAGCAGTAGAAAAATATATGATATGGTGCTTTGACAGAAGTGTGCATCTGTTTCCCATTAACTTTGCTTGAGACAAGCTAGAAATCAAGGTTCTCCGTGATTTAATTTTGAGAGTAATTTGGATTTCCTGTCTCAGCTGGAGGCATTAGTGGTATGAGACCAGAAAGGCCCTAACTGTCCTAGGAGGTTCAAGTTTCATGAAGAATAATACCTACAGAAATTCACACAGGATGTCAGGAAGTGTTACATGGGGGTTCTCAGTGCTCTGCAGTGTTTCTAATATAAATTCACAAGGCAAAACTATGTTGAACTGTAAGTTTCTCCCTTTTAACCACAGAGAAAGTGACAAATTTGGAAGAAATAATAAGCTAAGCAAAGCTGCGCAGTGCATCCTCACAGTGGATTTCTGTTCAACAGAGAAGGTAAAATTCCCCATCGGTTACCCCAAAAATGACATTTCTAACCCAAGCAGCTGAAAGTGTCATTCACAGAGAGGGAACAAAGTCTGGACAGACAGCCACCGAGCTCTGTTTTTTCAGAAAAGGTATTGCCCGTGGCCATGTAGTCCTGCAGAATATTAATGTGAAAAATGGCTTTGTACATAGAAGTGAAGACAATCCAGACTCCAACTTGGTTGTTTAAATCATGGTTTTTGTTCCTGTGACTGACATAACGCTGATGGCACATTTGCATGAAAAGTATGACATTAGGTAGATAGTGACCATCTGTTATCTCCTTTTAATGGATTTTTTACAAAATACCTTTCACTGTCTTTTACTCTTAAATGAGGAAGGGGATTATTCTGAGCCATTCAAATTGTCAGGAGGTTAATATATCAGCACCTATCTGGCTGTTTTCCTCAACTGACATCCCACTCCGACTGGAATCAGTTCTGGATTTTGTCATTGGTCTTGGTACAGCTGACATTTTTACCTCTTGGGCTCCCTGATGGTTGAGAAAGATCTGGAGAGGGAAATAGAGAAACTGGGACTTTTAACACCTCCTGTGCTCAGGTAATTATGATTTTGTGCATTTTTGCATAGAGACAGATCTGTGTTTAATGTACTCATCACTTACTTTTCCTCTTACCCAAAATAGAGCAATGATACACTGCATTTTAACTCAACTGCTTCAGTTAAATACAGAAATTCTGGTTATTATTTACAGTTTACTTCCTTCCTTTCAGCTTATGTTGTTCTTAAGAACTTGCAAAACCTATTTTAAATTTCAGTCACTGTCAGTTTTGCAGGAAAAATTTGCACTGTTTTTTTTGATTGTGTAAGTTGTCTTTATTGCTGTTTCTTCTGGCTATGATTAAACTACTGGCATTTATAAGATCATATCATTACTGTGTATTTAAATAAGTTTCAAATAATTCCACTGTTTTATGATCAAGAAAAAGAAAGTAGCCTGGAAAATGATGAAAAACTGTGTGGTTGTGACTGCAGTATTTAATTCTCCATTGTAAGCAGAAAACATGAAAGGGCTTAATTTAGTCTATGGTGACAGAAAACCTAAGACTTTTTTGAAAAGTCACAGACTTTTTTCTGTGTTTTTGTCTTTTATCTTGGGTTTTTTAATTTTCTAGGTGAAATTCAGAAGATTTTCAGCAGAGACAATCATGCCACATCTTGTATTTTGGAGTCTCAGTTTATCTCAAAATGCAAGAAAACAAACAAAGCATGCTATTATGCAGTATTAAACTTGTTTTTATTTAGACATATACACTAACCAATGAAAGGCTATTTCTAGAAAGTACATTTTCTACTGCTTTTTTTCTATTGCTAGCTTTAATTAGTGCATGAGATTTCCATTTTTCACACATTAATATTCTGCAACGTTACTGATCCCAGAGCTAGGATACCTCATGATTTATTAGTTTATATTTGTAGTCAACGTATGATGTTTCTCGTATAACTCCATATAAAAATTCTCTAAACACTGCAGCAACATTATCTGATAAAAATATGTTTCATGATGAGCAGCGCTTCTGTGCAACCTCCATAACACTAGAGCACATGTTTAAAAATTCCAAGTCAGGCAGCTGAAAATCTGACCTTTGACATGTAGTAAAAAGTCTTAATTATCCATATATAGAGAGAATTCCATTGCTACGTCTGTAATGTAGCAATCTTGAAACACAATTAATGAGTTATATCACTGAGAATTGGAAAATTCCATAAAAGGGTTTATTGTATTACATATGATCTTCACTTAGCAACATAGAACAGGGCCTTTTCCACCCGTAGATGTTGTGTCTCATTGCAAAGCCATAGGCATCTCTTACAAGCAGTATTAGTGCAATGTCACTCCTGAGCGAAGCACAAAATAACTCTGTAGGTAGCAACAGAAGATCCTCCTTAATGATACAGCTTCAAGGTCCTATAAGGATGTAGTAGTGACAAGGTGGAACGTGACTTTGTTTGTTTATAAACAATCATCCCCCACTTCTTAAGATACAGATTGAGATGCGTTGGTAATTACATGCTTAAACAGTAGCTAGAGGTTTGACCTGGCCTACTTTGATCATATTCACCAAACAGTCTGGAAGTTTGTAATAACCCTCACAATTGGTCTGACACTTAGAGTTGTAGTATGTGGTAATCCTCAGCAACTTGCACTGTGGTAATAACAATTTATCGTTCAAAGTACAGGCTGTTTTACAACAGAAGAAATGAGACAAATGATCTGTACACCCCTTACTTCAGTTAAACTTTTTTCTTTCCTGGGATTTTTCAAAGGTTTCCATATATTAAAACAGTGGTTTTGCTTACTAAATTAAAAAAAAAAAATTGATTTAGTTGTTTGCTTCTAACTAAATCAAAGGCTGAAAGGAAACTAGCCAATATCCAATGACTAACGTGAGAAAATGGGCTTTTAAAAATCTCTAATGTGTTCCCATAGCTGTGCCACAACTCTGAGAAAGTTCTGGCAGCTGAGCTCAAGAAATCCAACACTTATTCTTTATTACAGTTTATCTTTCATCAAGAAAGAAATTACCTCAGACCCAGAAAGGTCAACAAACAGTCTTGCATAGACTTTGGTGGACTGCAGATCAGTCCCATGGGTTTTATCTGGAGAGACAGATGCTACATTTTGCTCACTTAATTTTAAACATTTTCTATACAGATATTTACAAAGTCTTTTCGAACATAAATGATTCTATGTGTCTAATTCACAGTAGTCAGGGGAAAACAGATTGTGACTATCAATACTGCTCTAGTATCTGCTTGAAGATGTATGGAATCATAACAAATGAGGCTCTAGATTCTGCTATACAAAGACGAATTTTGATCTAGACAGATGTAAACATCTTTAATGTAGACATATCCTTTTACTCAGCTGAATCCTATCAGAAAGATCAGCTCTCCCCCATGATTTCCTACAAGTTCCCTTTGTATAAAATACCACAGTCAAAGAGGAATCATTTCTCAAAATCGCTTGTGCTGCAGAAGTTAAGACTCTAAGCATTAGAAATTAACACTGTAAGTGTGATGGTTGTTCCAATGCATGTTGGTGCTGGCCACAACATGACAGTAGACATAGACACCATATCTCAGAGAAGGGTAGATGGCAGGAAGGGCTGTAACTCTTTTCACTGGTTCTCCATGATGTAGGCAGGTAGCCAGCTGTTTGGTCCCACTGCTCTAAACCTCATCATGCTTGGTGTAGACCATCCAACTCTTGTATGATACTATTCATAAATTTGCCTGACAAGTGCTGAGTGCTTTAACAACCTGGTCCTTATAATTTTAATTTGTAAAAGGCACTAAGAGTACTTTCTTCTCTATGTTGTAGGTTGAGATTGCCTAAAGGGTAATTTTTCTAACTACTTTAACAGTGAAAAAAACCCCTACATTTTTTAGTGAGTACTTCAACTTGCACATTTCGAAGACAGGACACTGTTATGGTGTAGAGTTGATATGATGTGGTATCAGCTCCTTGCAAAAATTGACCAGTTAGGATTTTCCTCACACATTTAATTACCAATTATAGTCCTGTCCTGTCTTCAGAATCTGGCCTTAAGAATGAAATAAACAAGTTTGAAGTGCAGTACATGGAAATGTAACTGGGGCCGTTAAATGGGGCTTTAAGTGGAGCTTGCAACTGTTAGCTCTCGTTCACTCCCATCGTGGCAGGAACACACATTTGCCAACAGGAAAGCTGAACTGCAAACTGTCCTAAGCCACATGAATTTATGTTAATATTTTTAAACACCTAAGAAAATGAGTGCTATAATTAGCAGATTGTACATTAACTGAGCCCATGGTTGATGTTGGAGTGCTGTGCAGCCAAGAGCCCAAATCCTGGAACTAAAAAGCAAGAAAGAATATTTTGCATAATGTTACTGCACTTAGCTAGAGAGGGATAAAATTACATGTACATATCTGGGAACCATCAGACACTAGACATGCTTATTGCATCTGTTAGGAGCTGTAATATGTATGAGTCATTTCATTATTACATTTCTGAATGTACAGAAAATCCCATACTCTGAAATTCATTAAAATACCACATTCTTCACAGATATTTATGTACTTTAACAAAACCCATACTTCCATTTCAGGAAAATAAAAGTCGACAACAAAGATTCTAGGAATCCAAGATAGTTCCAGCAATGAAAATAAATGAATCAAGCATCTTAATGGTATGTTTAGAGAGGAGGGGCAATATATGGTCTCTACTATACTTCTGAACATAAACCAAATGTGACAGCTGGAGGATGTCTGGAGCGCAGTGATCACAAGATGATAGAATTATCAGTTTCAAGAGAAGTTAAAAGAAGGGTCAGTAGAATGGCCTCCTTGGACTTCCAGAGGGTAGACTTTGGACTGTTTAGAGGGCTGGTTGATAAAGTTCCATGGGAGGCAGTCCTTAAGGGCGAAATGGCCCGAGAGGGCTGGATGCTCTTCAAGAAGGAAATCCTGGTGGCACAAGAGCAGGTCAACCCTGTGTGCTGGAAAATGAACTGGCAGGGTAGAAAACCAGCTTAGCTGAGCATACAGATCACAGAATCACAGAATCACCTGGTTGGAAGAGACCCATCGGATCATCAAGGCCAACCATTCCCTCCAAACACTAGACCATGTCCCTCAGGACCTCGTCTACTCATGCCTTAAACACCTCCAGGGAAGGCGAATCAACCATCTCCCTGGGCAGCATATTCCAATGCCTAATGACCCTTTCTGTAAAAAACTTCCTCCTAATCTCTAGCCTAAATCTCCCCTGGCGGAGCTTGAGGCCATTCCCCCTCATCCTGTTCCCTGTCACTTGGGAGAAGAGGCCAGCTCCCTCCTCTCCACAACCTCCTTTCAGGTA
>WAAB01017158.1:43619-69331 GCA_013389865.1 Piaya cayana | reverse complement strand
GGAGAGGAGGGAGTTGGGCTCTTCTCCCAAGTGACAGGGGACAGGATGAGGGGGAATGGCCTCAAGCTCCGCCAGGGGAGATTTAGGCTAGAGATTAGGAGGAAGTTTTTTACAGAAAGGGTCATTAGGCATTGGAATATGCTGCCCAGGGAGGTGGTTGATTCGCCTTCCCTGGAGGTGTTTAAGGCACGAGTAGACGAGGTCCTGAGGGACATGGTCTAGTGTTGGGTGGGAATGGTTGGCCTTGATGATCCGATGGGTCTCTTCCAACCTGGTGATTCTATGATTCTATGATTCTATGATTAAGTGATAGGTGATAGGATGAGAAAAAATGACCTCAAGCTGCATCAGGGGAGGTTCAGTTTGGACATTAGGAAAAATTTTTTTTCTGAAGGGGTTGTCAAGCACTATAACAGGCTGTCCCTGGAGGTGGTTGAGTCACCATCCCTGGATGTATTTAAAAGATGGGTAGATTAAATGCTTAGGGATATGATTTACTAGTGGACAGGTATGGTTGGGTTTGATGATCTCAAAGGTCTTTTCCAGTCTAGCAATTCCATGATTCTATGAATCAGGCTATGAGGGCATGAGTCTCTCTGTTGACTGCATAGTGCACTCAGAGAGCTTCATCTCTCAACCTTTTTGTCTGCTAAAGCAGCTAGTGTGAATATATACCTCATTAGCTTCCACATAGTCACAAATTCTGCTTTCTTAGGCTCTTACTTCACTTGAGTGTTTTGGTATTTCCTCAATGTTTAGAAAATATTCTATTATCCTTGAAGGACACAGGATACAAAGATGCAATAGGTATCATTTATTTAATTCTATGATTAAGGTGTGATGGTTTGGGTTTACTTAGTAACTTTGGGTAGCACTTGTAACACAGAAGTTTATGCCAAGTATCAGTCCTAAACTTTAACACCTGTCTTTCAGCCTGTGAGAATACACATCCAGCTCAGATGAAAGGAAAACAGTTGTATGCATCTGGAAGAGGAACTGCAACATGTTAATGAGCTTACCAGAAAATTCAGGTGTTGACATGAACGTAAATGTGCTAGAGTACTTACTCTCAAATGTATGAAATATGCCTACCCTGGGTTTACCAAATTACAGAAACCTTAAGAATTAAAAAGACTAAATATTCAACATTGCTGAAGAAAGATTCAGATCATTTCAACAAGGACCAATGAAGGATCAATTTTATTTAAGATAAACTGTACATTTAGGAAATATACACATAAAAATTTCAGTTAGGCATATTATAAATTGCTAGACAGCAGTATATGTATTCATACATGTTTACAAATCTTAGCACAAAATTTGTGTATCTACTAGCTGATAGAGACACATCCAAGGAGAATCCTAGTCAATGAGTTTGGACAATGAAAGAAAACAAAAATCTGTTAGACTAGAGAAGAAAAAAGGCAGGAAGGGTTCTTAATTTGTTTTCCCCTGCACAAAAGACATGAATGAATGAATGATGTTTATATATAGCATAGAATCACACTGTAAAAAAATGACTGAGAGAGATGTCAGAACTTTGTGGGACTGGTCCATCTGAAAAGAGAGCAGAATCTGCCTTTATTATGGCATTTTGGTATCTTAACTCCCAAAAGAAATAAGTTTAAGGAAAAAGACAGCATTCAAGAAGAGCAATTTCAGAATTTTCTCCTTGACAAAACAAGTTCCCTATGCATCTAACAGATACCACTGGGGAGATTTCTGGATGAGAAATTGCTGTATTTCCTTAGCCTGAAAATGACCTCCCTCCTGTCTACCTCCAGCCCACTCTTGAATCAGTCAGCTCAAATGAGGAAGCAAACTGAAGCACCTCTTCCTCTCTTAATGCCAGCTTACATTTAGCGTCCATGTGAAAATCTGTGTGGGATGCTTGTGTGGCATAACCTACTAGCATCAGAAATGTGACATAGTCTTTCATGCTTTGTTGACCCATTCATTGAGAGACTTAGATTTTAGTCTTTGCTAAAATGAATTAAAAAATCAGTGTTTATTCTCACAAAGCCCAGCAGATAACTGGACGACCATTTTAACCTCTAAATAAGAAGCAGAGAAGCAATCATAATTTGTGTGATTGAACTGCTTAGAAACAATTAATTACATTAGGCTTTTGTATGAAGTTTTGTAGCTGTATTGACTACACAGAGTTTTGGAGGGTCTATAATCCTTCAGATATTTCAAGCTGTATGTGCCTTCCAAATTGTTTGCACTACCAGTTCATCTCCATAGGTATGAGCTATGCTGACAGTACTAGCAAGGGATAGCTGTCAGTTCTAACCAGTACTTCAAAGACTAGGCTGATTAGACATGCTCAGAGCCATTGACAGCAAACGGGCTTTGCCCAGCTTTAGTAAACAAACAGAGATGAAGCCGGGCTGGTCAGCATGAGCTTCTACAGGACTCAGACTCAACCAGCTAAATGAGAGGTAAAGTTTGCTGTTTAGCCTTCTTTTACCAATAAAGGAAATTCAGATAATTTTCATCCAACTGGAAACATCCTTCCTAACTTAGAGGAAATCCAAACAGTATGCCTGTTCTGAATCTTAGATTAGCATAAATGACATGCTCTGCATTTTACTGACACAGGAAAAGTAACCAAGATAAAGATTTTCATACATCATAAGTGTGCCAGAAAAATTTATATGTGCAGCCACTTGAAGGAAAGACTAATATTTGAGACAACTTTCCTGTTTGAAAATCAAAAAATAATTACAGAGTAACATGGAATGCCCATGTGGGGGAGTTATTGCAGAAGAGTTAAAGAAAGTACTCCTGGCCTTTGGAAAGAATGATTAAGCTGAAATTAAAGTTATCAATGGTGTGAAACCAAACAGTATTATTTTTTATCAGCAAAGCACTGAATACTATTCATTTGTGGCTTCCTCTCATGGCAGATTTTGTCTAGTTCATTATTTTTCCTTCTCATAGATTAACAGTAGTGCTAAATATGTAGTGTAGCATAAAATATCTGAATGTTCAAAAAAGTCTGAATGTGCCCGTGAAAATTATTTCACACTTAATGAAAAAGGCATTATATTTTAAAATTTATGTGCAAGTTTGGGCATCAGCTCCTCTTTGAGCAAGAATTTTGAGAAGAGCTTAGTACCATCTATCATTGTTAAAACTTTAGTCAGCATAAATTAGAAGTGACATGTAGCTGTAAGAAACTTCACAGAGTTTGCAGTGAACACAATGGAGCTGGCTGTAGTTATTTAAACAGATCTCTTCATATCCAAGAGCTGGAAGCATACATGCACTCATCTGCCAGGGCATTTTGAATGCCCCTGGCAAAATAGTGATGTAATATGTATCATGTGTCCACAAAGCAAAACCAAAACCATGTCATCTTTGGTGGTTAATCTCAAACAGTGATAAAAGTATGTGGAAAGAAAATGCATCACAGAAACAGATTTTAGTTTTTAAATCATCATTGTGGCAAGATAGATAAGATTCATGACTGTGGAGAACCAGAATCAAGTAGGCTATAGGACAATTCTACAACTGGTAGACTCTCATGAGATATAGAGAAACCTTGGAGAACTGCATATTTTGGCATGAGCAACGTAACAAAAGAAGAATTCCAGGCATCTAGATCTTACATTTCCAGTATTATAAATCTAATTCATTTTAGCATTTATGTGGTATTACATAGATGCATAAGATTTTTTTGGCCTAACCAAGATATAAGTCTATAGTGTGATCTGAAAGAGAACAAGAAAATAAAGATCACCATGAGACTGGAAAGATGTTAATGGGTAGACAATGTCTGTGGAAATGAAAGTGAAATTTTATTTTCAGTGTTTCATATTAACATTTAATATTAATGCTTGCAAAACTCATTAAAAAAGCACACGAGCACTGGTACCCCAAATTGACAAAACCGTCCCATGGAAGATAAATCACAAACTTTCCTGCTGCTACTGACAGTGCCTATGTGCTGAGTACAGATTTACTGTGTCTGAACAGTTAAAACAAGTGTTTATAAAACACAGATCATCCAAATTTTGATTGCTTCTAGATGACAAGACTTACGATTTTACTCATTTACTCAAATATATGAAGACTTCACACTGAAAATCTCATGAAGTAGTCTACTGCATTAATCTAATAAATAGTCCTCTGGTTGTTCAGAAGATTTGCCTTAATCCTTTCCTTAACAGAAGTCAGGAATGTGTCTTCAGCAAGAAAAGAGGAGAAATCTGTTAGACTTTGACAGAATTATACCCAGTGTATAAGAAGATATTATTACAGTAATGCAACTTTTCTATGAACACAGTAACCTTGTTTTGAAGAATTGATCACAGACCTTTCCAAATCATTTTTTTAGACAACCTCAAGTGAAATTAATATCAACACAGGACTTGAGTGCAATAAACAATTCACTGGTACATCAGCCCCTAGTGGTGTAACATTGTCCAACCAGCTTCTTCCCAGGGGAATCCATCTACATGCTTCTGATCCAATTGTTATGAACTGATTTGTCATTCACTCTGTAAAGATCAGAACTCATCTTAGATTACTCACTGTCTCAGCAGAACACTGTATCATAAGATTTACTGAAAATTCCCAGATTATATGACTCTATTCTGTGGCAAAACTTCTAAACATTCTTCCTTATAACAGAACATCCATGTGACAGCCAAGTTAGAGAGACAGCCAAAATCCTACTTTTGTTTGTCCCTTAGCTAAAGCCTCACGAAAGGTGAGTCTGGTCCATTTGTATCATAGAAGTCACTGAAACAGAGACAAAATTAGAACTTCATGGTCTATATCAGCATGTCTGGGCAAACACATAATGGCTTGCTCCACAGACAGTTACAGTTCATGGGCAGTCTCATACAGCTTTCACAGGGCTTCAGCAGGCCTACTTCGTATTTTTCCTTCTAAAGTGCAATAAAACTTTCAGATTTTAATTATCAGTTTAAAGTAACAGAATACTTCAACTCTTTGCTACTTGCAGTCTAGTTTCAAAAATTCTGCTTCAGTTGTCTGCGGAAAATTCTGTTATCGTAAACTGAGGAACAGAATTAAGATTTAAGTCATCTGGGAAAGAGAGAGGAAACAGTGTATGGTTGCTAATGAATTGTTGGTATATTACTCCTACTCATATCCCAACCTGACTCATATTAATTTAAGCACAAAAATACCAAAAAAGAAATCATCCTTATTTTTCAAAGAGTGCTGTTTTCTCTATGACCTATCACACTTTTCAAATAGAAGTTATGTAAAGCCATGAATAATTTTTCTTTAAAACAGTGGGAAACAAGTTCTTTAATGTAAGTAAAGGTTTTAAAAACAAATATCTATCCTGTGGCGATTTAAAAGGAAGAATTGGAGCCATAAGGGTTATCATGTTTAAAGAACATGACTCTATGTCTGTGACATGTAGTGTCCTTTTTATAGAGAAAAGTAATAGCCTCAAGTCTTTTCAAAATTTTGTCTTCATCAAGAGGATTTCCAAAGATGTCTCCTTGTGTCTGCCAGTGGACAGTAGACACTGTTCTGAGATATCACTAGCACGGACCATGTTTCAGTTTGATTTGGTTAGACAAAATGCTGCTTAACTGGCAGTGAGCATCAGCCAATGCATTAGGGATTTTTCAGGGGAAAAAAATAATAAAAAACCCTCTTATGATTATTAATATTAAGCTTAGCAGCCAGAAACACACTGTTGCAATGACACAGGCAGTCTCCCTGAAGTGCCTAGGACAGATTTTTCTGTAGCAGCAAGGGAATTCCTTGCTTATTTAGTGGGTTGTCTTCTCTCGTCAGCTAGATGCTCCAGGGTTATGCTTTGAAGCCTGTACTACTCACTGTGGTCTTGTTTTGCAATCAGTAGAAAGAAGCGAGCGTTTCTGGAGCAGAGTTCATCTCTTTCTAAGACAGATTGCTGAAACAAGTCAGTAAATTGCTCCTATTTTTTTCCTCATTTGATTATAAAAGAAGCCAGAGTGAGTAGTTACAATGCTCAAACTTTTAAAAACTTTGATTTCTTCCATTGAGTAATATGAATCCCATGTAAAATATAGGAGACAAAAGTCATTAGTGCATTTGATACATACAGGGAATTAGGACACATAAGGGTAATGTGGCTAAAGAGATATCTGCAGGTTTAATTTGAGTCTCCAACATGATTAAATAGGTTCCTCTCATCTCCAATGTGAGAGTAAACAGATCAAAATGAAGAAGAGCTTCACCTGTAAACAATCTTCCCTATATCAGCATCTAGGTTAATGAACAGTTTAATTTGTGGGCTGTCACATTTCCTTTCTTATCAGAAAGTAACTTTTAAGCACAGTTTGCTTGTACGCACGCAGATCAGTCCACAGGAATTGCTGATGACTTTCTTCCTCTTTTTATTTTTTTGTTTTGTTTGTTTTTTTGGTTGGTTAGGTTGGGTTTTTGTGAAGATAATAAGTAGTGAGCAGCTATGTGCAGTTTCTTTTCCAGCATGCCTGCCTAAGCTGAGAGACTTTCTCTCCTCCTGCCAACAGAGCATTTTCTTTGTTCAGGCATTTTCTTTGTTCAGGCAGTTTCTTTGTGTGGTTAGTCTTCAGCACGCTTCATCTGCTTTCCATTCTCCTGCCTGCAGCCTAAGGCAATTACCTCAACTCAACTGGGATAAAGAAACAGAGATTCTCTTTAACCAATGGAATGGCTTAGTAATGATGACATTTCTTCTGAAAGAAATGCTTGTTTATAGATTAACCCTCAGGCTATAAATTAGTGCAAAGGAGACTCCAGGAAAAAAAAAAGCTTCAACTTCTGTATTCAAGAGAATATCCAAATATTTATACATTGCTACTTATGTTATTTTTAATCTTACTGGAAAGACCTTTAAAATGGTAAGGCTCAGTTTAGTGTAGATTGTACAGACTAAGGAATGAACACAGCTCTTTCATGGCCACTAGGGACCAAATGTAGCAAGAACATTTAAACTCTGGTATATAATCTTTTTTCCTGGGCAAAAAGGATTCAGCAAGAAGGACCAGAACAAACAAACAAAAAAAGGGTAAGTTTTTTTCCCAAAAAATATTTGTGAATCTTGGACAATGGTGTCCAAATCCATCATTCAGTATGAACTAGTTCACCAGAAACTAGGTCAGCATGTCCCTTAATCTGTGTCAGGGAGAGGAAAGCTTGAAAAGAAGCTGTTGAATTCTATAGTAAATGACTTGTGCAAATAAACACCAGTTAGACAATCTTCATTCTTTTTTATAATCTCCACAATTAATGCCTTAATGTTAGTGCTTAATACCTTCTAAAAGGCTTTTCTTCTCTTAACTCTTTCATGCTGAAAAATAAATGAATACAGAGAAACAGCTTATGTTACAATCTTCTTACAGTATTTAAATTATCTTTAAATGATTCTAGCTTGAAGCTAGAAGAAGATGAGGTTCAGCTGTGAACTTTTGAAATATAACTCTCGAAAGGAAACAAAACTTCAGAATCATAAGTCAGATTGATTTTCAGCATTATTAGTCCTGTCATATGAAAGCAATTTAGTGCCCTAAATCTCAGAAGGGGGGAAAAGGCAGAGCACCAGTGGAGGTTACTGGTGTCTCTGGTAGTTAGATGCAATAATGGAAAGATCTCATTGTGAAATTTGCATGTTCTGTGCAGTTTTCATTTACTGGCAGGAGTCCAGTGTAATAAAATCTATGAAATGGTCTGTTTATAGTTAAATGCCTGTAAGTGCATATTTCTGAAATACTTGTTTTTATTACGTTACATTTTAATCTGTACAATCTTCTCATTGGAATGATACCCTACCCCTTCCCTCCCTAATATTTAGTCTTAAGGACCCTTTTTGAGAACTTACAGAAGTGGAAGCAGAGGAGGAATCACAGCTGGAGAAAACCAGACTGCCACATGTGTGAGAGGAAATGCATGAGAGATGGAGAAAGAGTGAAAAGATTTTTTACTGTTGAGCAATTTTCATGATTTGTCAGGACAGGGTAGTCATAGTTTGTTTTGTCCTTTGAGGTACACAGAATATTTGATTTTCATTCAAAGAGGGAATGCTTCCAAAAAAGACGGCCTTGTCATTCAGAAATGCATGGTCACCTTTACAAGAAATAGTCCCAGATTACATGATCCTTTGACCACAGTTATCGTTATGAAATCACATTTCTTTGCCGTTCCTAAGTAAGAAATGTTTCCACTCCACCAAACTTAACAGAACATTTGTTTATGCTTTTAAAATGCAGCTTAGAATGGACCAGATTGTCGAAGATCAGCACAATGTTTAGATGGATTTCCAATGTTGTTTCTCTTCCAGGAAATTCAAACTCTTACTACTCCTGAAAATGCACAAACCACTAGCTCTTCAATGTTGTGTCACTGCTGCAGATGAAAAATTTTATGAGAGGATGCAATTGGGAATGTATTTGAGTAATACTGTGCTTACAACACCCTTTTGGAGGCAACAGCCTGTTATCAGATTCTGCTCCTATTCTAACATTCTTCATTATATCCAGGAACTCCCTGAAATGAGATTAATGAAGTTATTTTATAATATAATCACTGGTGAGATCACTAATTAAATATTACCTTGTTGGCAGTCAGAGAGAAACTTCAATAATGGCTTAAGACTTGGAAAGAAAGCACTGTGATGTATAACATAAATGTCAAGGTTCATAGTCTATTCTGTTTATCAAAAAGTATGTTAAGAAGTGATTCAGTTTATCCAGAGACATGGTGGTTTCAGAAGTTTCATTTTGTAAGATCTATGGATTTTATCTGATGACGTGAAGGTCCATAATTACAAATACTTGCTACTTGTGGAGTCTATTATTTGGTACTAGAATAAAGGCTTGAGAGCTGTGCAGAACCTAGATGTCTGCCACCCAGGTTAGAAACCCTGTGAAAGTATGGGAAGTTTAAACCCACATAAACAAATGTTTCTGCAATGACTCTATGAGGGGCGGTATGAAAAAAAAAAGGCATTTTAGTGATGATCTGAACAAAAAAACCCCAACTTATGGTAAAGCCTTTCTAAAAAAAGTGCCTAGAAAGTTAGAGGAAGGATTTGCCAGCAAAAAAAATCTGGAAAAGTGTGAAGATGACAAGAATTGTTTTGTAGTCTGAGGAGGTTGGATTACACCATAAGATTAACCAAGAAGACTGAAATTTATTTCAGAGTATATACCAATTTTAGCTTCATTGGTGATTCAGAGGAGAAAGTTGAATCTGTAGGAACACCATCTGGGTTCTTCAGAGGTCCACAGTAAAAACACAGTGAGAGTTTAAGAACAATGAGGACCCTGAAGTGGAGAGTATAACGTTCCATTATTTTCTTTGTCCAGGTTTCTGCATCACTGCTACCAAAAAGTAAGGGATGACCATGCATATGAACTGCTACAGACCATGTGTTTCTGTTCAAGTTCAGTCTAGTACGTCTCCAAAGGAAGAAACACTGAAGTCAGAGTACTCTGGGACACCCTACTACAGTGCTTCAGGAAAAAGTGAATGCACACAGAGAAAGTAAACAGAACTGACTTCAGGTGCAGAGGAGCAAGGGCAACACAATCCATACAAAACCTCTATTTAGAAGTATGTTAAAGGGACTAAGGAGCAAGTCATTTTTACAATTTTCTCTTTCCCCAGAAAAGTAGAAGATTTCATTGTGGTGAGATGGGAATACAGTGATGTGAGTGGAGCCTTCAGGTTTCAAGAGCAGACCTGTCTTTGGCAGAGCCTTTAGCAGGGAATGGTACTCTAAAATCCAGCTTCAAGCTTGGATTTGAAAAAAGACAAGCCCAACCTAGAAGTAAATCTCAGCATCTGTAACAGAGGATAACTAAAACCCTAAAAATGATATTTTTCATCTTAGCAGTTATGCTTAGTGACAGTAATATTGTTCAAAAAAAACCCAAAACATTTGTTTTTGTTCAGGTGATCTTTTCTTGCCTTTAGGTCCATAACAAAAAAATGTTAGAAAAATGATTGTACTGTAATTCCTACTTGTTGATATTCTGCTTACTGCTAACTAAATTCACAAAATAGCAAGAAAATTTTGCTGTAAAAGTGAACTTCTCTTATTTGATTGATTTAAGCATCTGGAACAGCATACTAACAGCAGTACCAACAGAGATTGTCACAGATACTGGCTCTGTTGGAGAAAGTAATTCCTGGTATTGAAATCTGAGGCAAATTCTGCAGAAAGTGGGATAATGGCATTCGTGTCATCAAAGAGTCTAGAGGAAAGGAATGGAAGAAAAACCCAATACCAGATTTTTTTCAAAAAGTCAGGAAACTATCACTTTTGGTTATTCATTAAAAATAGAATGGTGCTACTGATAGGTACAAACTCATATGTTTTTATATGTTGGTGGAGGATGACAGGCTTGTGTTTTAAAGATGTCAACAATGGTAAATTTTTCCAGAGTTCAAATGGGCGTTTATGCACTTTTTAAATGATTGCTGAAATTTAATTATTTAACTAAATTGCCATCAAATTTACAAGTTTGTCCTTCTGTACCTGTTGGCTGTTTTACCAATGAGCAAGATAGGAATAACTTCTATTAGCTAGCACATTTTTAATAGACCTACAAAGATAAAATCTTTATATTCTTTCCAGCAGGTGGAACTGCATGACTTGGTAGATTAAGTAAAACACAGCAATCAAAGCACTTATCTCCCAAGTATCTGACATAACCACATCAGTAGTGCTGGTCACTGAAAGACATAGATAGTGAGTCCCTTGTGGATACAGAAAGTAACCACGTGTTAAAAAAAATAGTAGAGGTGGGCTGCTATTCTCTCGGTTTTGTCTTGACATCGGTCAACGTTGAGCTACATTTCACCATCATCCATGGAAAAAAGTACAACTGAACCAAGAGCTTTGTAATGTTGTAATATGCATGACTTGATGTCATTTTGGAGCCCTGTTACTCTTTGTAAATCTGGATCTTGGTCATAGATCACTGAACCCCTGCATGTGGTGATAAAATGTAGTGCATTATGCTGTGGAAATTAACACTGAAAAATGAACTGCTTGGATATTTTAGAGGCCTCTACATTCGATGTGTGACTTCCATTTCCCTCAAGTTGTAAACAACTTTTGAGCAAAGCACCTTGTTCCATCATGTAGTTTTCAAGGCAAAACCCTGACCCAATCAAAGTCTGCGGGAGGCATGCCATGAAGGTCACTGCATATGAGGCTAGAAATCCTCATTAAAGATGAGCGGCTTGAATCCTGCTGTCCCAACATAAATTTTCTCTATTCCCTGTTCTGGAGAAATCCACTCAACACTGATTAATTACTCAGCTTGTAAATCTGTACATAGGAAGCAGATACTTGCTCATGATTAAAAAATTCATTGTACACTGTATTTGTTTATGTGTATGTCTGTGTGCCTGTGTGATCTGAGAAACTGAAGTAGCAACTGAATAGACACTCAATTCATGGATCAGGACTCCCACAGCACTGGTGAGGCATGACCCAGAGTGTCCCCTTTTCAGATGAAGAGTGGCTGGCACATGCTGACCTACTTTTGAACAGCAGTGGTTTGAAAACACAATGGCAAAGAACCACATTATCAGATGTGAAAGTGCAGTAGTTTTCAGGCTGTGGACTACAAAATCATGGGGGATTGGTGTCTGCTTTTAAGGGGTCAGTGAGAAGTGACAAAGGAAAGCAAATCTGCAAATGCTTTACAACAAGTGATGTATAGGAAATTAGTCCAACTTCCCAGTAGGAATGTTTCTGGGGTTCATGTATCGGAAGGATCTTGACAACTACTGAGCTGACAGAGAAGAAAGAGAAAAGGCAAGAAAGCAAATAATAATAATATATTTCATAAATAATACAAGCATGACTTTTACTTCTCAGGTTGCCTGTTAGCCTGGCACAGAGTACAAAAAAAATCTAAGTATCTTTGCATTTGGCAGGACATCTAAAATAGCTTCAAAGCTCTCTGTGTCACAGCAGAAGCTGTCATTTTCTAAATTGCTAAGGTTATTATGGTGTTTTCTGAGTCCTTCTAAAGAAAACAGCCTAGGAAATGTTTTGGCCCATTTCACATATTGTCACAACAGTAATTCTATGCATGGTAACTTTGAAAATTATTATGTTTTGTTCATTCTTTCTACATGAATATACACAAATCTCCCAGAAAGTGTGTCCTGGTTTTATGCAAGAGTATAATACCTCTATAGAGAATGGGGCTTGTTTCTCATGTATGACATACCTGTGTCACTGCTATCCCTCTTAAACATCAGACTGTAACTATTACTGAGCCTTCAGAAAATTCTCTCAAATACAGGTCAAATACTGCAGTTTATCTGATGCCTTGGGCTTCATTGTAACACATATTTTGGTGATACTTATCTCTTTTTTAAATTTATTTATCTAAAAATAAATATGCAGGATACTTGTAGTGTCTTCTCTGCCAGGAATTTATAGGCTATCTAGTTGTCTAGTGAATACATTGCTCATTGATGTGACTTACAGGATTCTCCCCTTCTTTTCCTAGGTATATGCAGAGAGAAGTAGACTGCATGTTGTACAGGCCATTTCCAGCTCTGTTTCTTGAAAGTCTTTCTTTTCTGACTCAGAGTCTATTTCCCAAATAGATGCTGTGAAAACTGGGGAAGGGCCACATGTGTTTTGGCTAGAGCGCTGTATCTTCTGGTGCAGAGGCAATATTTTGTGTTCACAGGAACACAAATAAACTTCAGTGGATTTAGAAGGTGTATCTTGATAGAAATCAGACAACTCTGGACTGTCTTGTGTTTGTATTGTTTTCTGGAGGTAATGGAACATGGAGCAAGTACATCACATCCTGCTGGCACCAGTGGCACTCCTACTAATGAGGGGGCATGAACACTGCGTGAAGGTCACTGAAAAACCATACACCCAGGGAAACATTACATATTTAAGTGCTTAAAAGGTGATAGTAAGATAGAAGTTTATAGATAGGACAGATGCAGGACAGTTCTGTTTATGAGCAACTTTGCAGTCTTGTGGACCTTCTGAGATGTATGAAATATATTAGCATAATTGTACCATATATTTGTACAGCATTAAACATAATGGTAACAAGTTCTACAATGTAAACATTAACTGATAATTTTTTAGGATTTGTTTTAAATGGCATGTTATTTGTTCAGACATGTCAAGACCTCAGAGCTAAGCCCTTTGGCCTCATCTCCATGACAGATGGGAGTGAGAAGGACCAAGAATGGCTTCCATAATTATTTCATTCCAATCTGGCTCTTTCCAGGTATGCAGCTCAGCTCTAACCTAGCACAGGACTGAGACCTGCAGCAGACAGTGCAGTAATATTTTTCACGTCAGTAAAAATTTAGTATTTGTAATTCTCTCTTTAAAAATCCAATGAAATAATCATATATTCCCATTTCTAGGAGTCATAATGACTGGCAGTATTCATGATTTGTAGAGGAATTAAATTGTCATTAAAAAAGTAATAATGAAAATGACACTTGCTTCGTTCTTTTTTTTTAGTTCCTTCATTGAGACTGTCTCTTTAGTCACACCTCAACCTGGGGGATATAAGCAAACTTTTAGAGAAAATATTACTAGGATAGCATGAGTTTATATCTTACCCAAGGCTAAAATTCTATCAGTTTTCTTAAGGTCCTTGACTGCCAGTAGAGTACATGGCTTTCAGAACAGGGAGGTGTCTGTCTATGCTGTTGTAGGCTGAAACCCTGAATACTGCCTTTCTTCTCAAGTCCATTTGCTGTAAGTATAGACATTAAGAAACAATACATGTAGAACTCAACATTACTTTCAGAACTTTCATTTCACCAATCATTTTGGCTCTAGATGTGTCTAAGTTTTTTCAGTCATAGAAGAGGAAGGCCGAGGAGGAACCTACTTATTGTTTTCCACAGCCTAAAGGGGGTACAGAGAAGATGGACCTACGTTTGTTTTGGTGATACACAGCAGAGTCACAAGAAGCAACAGACACAAGGTTTAGCAAAGAAATTTTTTATTGAATAGCTAAAAAAATTGTTCACAGTGACACTGGTTAAGTGGAGCAACAGGTTTACCAGAGAGGTTGTGGCATTTTCATCCTTGGCACTTGACAAGAATGGAGCCCATCTCACCTGGACAAAGTCCTGAGCACTCTGATTAATTCCAAAGTTCACCCTGTTTTGACCAAATGATTTGAGATAGACCCCTGGAGGTCCCTTCTAACCTAAATTTATCTATGATTCCATGAGGACATATTTTGCGTTGCTATATGTGGCATTGTCTTGAATCAAAAGAATACTGAACATTATGATTCCTTTTTTTTTCCAAGGTGACTTCATACAGGTCCCCAAAATGCCACAGAAATAGCTGATTTAATATGCTGCTAAAATAAACCTTAATTCATTGACACACACAGTGCCTCAGGAATAATGATTTTTCCTTGATCCCTTTATGTCATTAAAATGGCATCTATCCTAGTTACAAAAACTCCCTAGCTTCAGCTTTTTTTGTCTTTAATTACAAAGAACAGAGAGAAACTGAAAGTGTTTTTCTTCTTTTTAAAAATACCAAGTTCATTTTGAGTCATAACATTACCTACAAAGACACAGAAAGTGTTGATTCTAAACCAAGAACAATTGAAATACAAATCTGCAAATCTGCAGTGTGGCCTGCAATGAAAGAGAAGTATTTATGTGCAGAAAAAAACTATATCAGAGGACATTCTTATCAATGCCAATATGTTTCTTGAACTCTTGTAACTAAAATGAAAAAGACAAATGACATTGTCATGGGTTCTTGTTCTCAGAGATCACCCTCCAGATCCTTGGAAAGAATTAATGAATGAACTACAAATCAGCCTGTGCTCACTCTTCTTTTTCAATGGTGCATTGGATGTGTAATTTAGGGATTTTTCATATATGTCAGTAGATAGGGTATTAGATTTGAGATGGCTATGGTGATCAATCATTCCACAGAAGGTGAAACTGAGGCCAAGTCTTGGTACTAGTCACATGAGTAAGGTCAATTGGCCACTTGCTATTTATATTGAAGATACCATGAAGAAAGTAGCCCAGGCCTGGGTAGTTAGCTGGAGGCCTTTGATGTTTTGGAGAAAGGGTGTTTTTCCTACAAGCTATTTTGAAAGAATGACTTGATGCACATGAGCTCTACACATTTAAAGNGTTTTAAGATTCAATATTAAAACATCTCACCTGAATTCAAAAAATGAGTATGGAAAGGTCTGTTTATATTAATAAATGACACTGGAAAGCTTTTTCTCCCAGGTATCTGAACACCACCCTCAACAATTCTCTATCAGTTTTCCTCTTGAGAATTTCAGTTTTTAAGATCCAGCATTTTAATACAGACAGGTTCTGCTGCATTTTTGTCTCAACACATCAATGAAGCTTTAAACCATGTGCTTTGCAGTGGAGACTGTTTCTGTTTTGCATTTCATGCGGGGCTACAGCAGGGTGCCCAAATGCATTTATTTGTGTGCTTTAGCGTACATTTGACAAACCCAAAGGCAAAAACCATTAAGGCACTGCTAAGTGGAAGTCAAACTCAGGTTCTGTAGTACTAGTTTTTAATATGCACTTCTAGCATGTGTTGAGAGTTAAAAGGTTTGTTTCCTGTCTAAAAAGTGGGGTTTGGCTGCTGCAAAAGCTATTTTACTTGTAAGAAAGGGCAATACCTGAAACATATTTAAATCAAGAGCAGTTTTAAACATGAATATAAAACATTATGATGTTTAAAGTGAATTCTTGTAAGATACAGAAATGTTTTATACTGACATAGGGATAGGAAGTCTGAAGGAGAAAAATTAAGTAAGTTTTTAAATAATATGTTTTTTATTGTTCCTGGTTTAGTTTGTCTAAAACGTTTGCACATTCAGAATTTGAGGGGAGGGAATTTTGCCTGAATACTGCTTTTGTATCCACTACCTCACAGATGAGTTGTAGTAAGCCCAGTGAGGAGAGAAATAGCAAGAGGAGATCTATCAAACCTGGCAATATTTTGCGCAATAAGCAACCAGCCTAACCGGTTCAGAAAGTTACATAGCCATTCCCACCCCAGAAGAGAAGATTTCCCTAGAGGAATTAGAGGAAATAAGCAACTTTCTTACTTCATGTTTGGGAAGAATTTTTGTGCATGCTATGATGAAAGTCTCACTGGGTCGAAGCAGCGAGGAAGTATACATAGTAACATACCAGCCACAGCAAGTCTTATAATGATATTGCCTGGGTGTGTCTTTTTGCTGTGTACTTTCTTTAGCAGTTTAGTGAAAACTACTCCTATTTTTCAAGGGGTGAAATCAGAATAAGGTCTTCTGAATGCTACTTTATAGAATCCCCATAAATACAGAGTTGCAAAGTGGCTGACTGTCATACAAGGTGCTTAGAGTACCACACTGCATGCTTCTCTTGGGCCATGTGGTTTCTGCTTCAATAAATCAGTAGGGGAAAGAGGGCCAGGAGAGAAGCTGGAAAAGGTACAGAAAGCTGGGGCTAATGCCTCTTTTTTTTTCAGTAAGCCAAAGAATTTTTGATCTTGTCTTTGAAATCACCAGTTTTGAATAGTTAAGATCTGTGATAAACTTCTGTTAAAAACTGTATACCATTTCTCCGTTTTGATTTGCACCGTAATCCATAAAACCACTTGATGATGGGAAAAGTGAAACTCAAGATAATGCACAGTTCAAGCTGGGCAAATATGGCAAAAAAACCCCCCCAAAACTGTGTGAAGGAATGAGGCAAAAGGCAACCTTCTTATTGCACAGAAGAAAGGCAAATTTCAAATTAAAATGCTTACAAGGTGATTGAGACATTTTGTCTTGAAGTTTCAATAAACACCTTTACTGAAAAGTATCAGCTGTGTCTGCAGTGACTGGTGTGAAACAAACAAACATGTGTTATCTGTATGTTTTGGGCACACAGGAAAGCTCAGAGCCAAGAGGGTCAAGAACGCTGTGTATACCTATGTGGCATAAAGTGCATTTCTCAAATGTAAGTATAGCTGTTCTGGTACTTTGATAATATCCCTTGCAGAGAACTTACCACCTAGAGTGCCTTCCCTCTACTTACACAAAAGTTCAAGGTGCCCCTGTGCTAAATCAGTCTAGTTAATAAAGAAGGCACCAGCCAGCCACAAGCAAAAGCTTGCCTAGTTGAGTAGAAGCAGCTGCATACTTAGAATAAGAGCTACAAGAGTTACCTCTTCATCCCATGAAACCTGTAACTGTAACAACCATGACCTGGAGAAATTAGAAAAATAAATACTTCAGCTTTTAAAAAACAAATAATTAATTATTTTATCTAAATTCAGCAGCATAATCTTAAGTGGGTTACTTATAGTTAATAAATTTTTGCTTTGTTTGAAAGAATAGCAAGAGGGATTCACACAAATGTACACAAAGATTCATGCTGCTTTGCATACCTTCTTTTGAGTCTTCCCCTCCAACCAGCTCTACATCTGCTGACTTAGAAATAACAAAAAAGAATTAAATTTGTGGAAGGAAAGCAGGCATAATTTTTATTTTTGATAATAAGTGTTTAGACTGTCTACAGTTCAGCCTGGCCTTGTCAAATTATTTACATCAAAATATTTTTATTGCAAAGTTATAACAGATTGATCAATAGAAATAAAAGGCCTGTTGTAGAACAATGCCATTTTCTAGGCAGACTTTGTGTCAAGGTTGCATTAGTGGCATAGGAGAGAAGGAACACAGGAAATAAAAACATCAAGGGGAAGCAAGAAGTTTTAGGGAACTAGTGGTTCCTGGTTAATGAGACATACTGTGTGCCTGCACACAGAAAAGCTAGCCTTATACTGCAAAGGTGAAAAGGATGAGCAGAGAGTGCCTGGTTGAATGGAGACATGAACAGAGAAAAGCATGATTCCCTAAACAGTAATCTCAGATTATTTTATCCCTTTTACCTTTGAGGTGTCAGGGCTGAGGATGATGTAGGTGAACAGCACTTGGAGACAGCTCAGTCTGTCTTAATCATTTCTTCAGGCCTATCTCAACACAAAGAGCCAAAAAATGCAGCACTTCTGCTTCCCGCCACTGCCTTCACAAACCACTACCCGAGTCTGGATGGTGTCTTCATACCCAGTGTGATTTGCCAACAGTAAGATGTTCAGGAATGGTGGGGATAAATGGCAGTGTAGCAAGAGATTGTGTCTACTTGTTGCATTTCATCTATAAAACACTGAAAAGATGAGAAATAATCCAAATCTTAATCTATGCAAAGATTCCTGTGAATGACAGCTGCTCTATCTAGATCTAAGGCCAAGCCAATTAATTCACAGAGAGGAGGTCTTGCTGTCACTTTTGACATAAACTTTGAGGAATAATGCCAGTGAATTAAAAAAAAAAAAAAGATGTTACAGGAAAGAGGTAGCCTTTTACCTGAAAGGCAGTGACATGACCGGTGACTGCTCAGTTATGAGCTACCTTGTTATGTAAAAAGGGAAGAAATCTGTGTTTCCCATAAGAGTTACTTTACTGTGGAAGTTCCTCCTCTATTTTCACAAATGAGTTTGCTACATGCTCACAGATGTCTCTGGAAATATGTTTCCTCCCTGAGAACCAGAGGGATCAGCAGAATGAGGAAAGAGCATATGGTAAAGTCTTAGCCCTGGGGGGTATGCAGATTGGACTTTGCTCGGCATTTTTGCGTGATATATGATTCTTCCCATGGAAACAAGTTGGATTTAGGAGAAAGAAGGGTTTGTATTAAAATTTCAGAACATGGAATGTTCTGAAAAACAACTGCTTTTTCAGGAAATTAATTTTGCCTCTCCCAGCACATATCTGTGAAACCCTTGACTACAGTGCAGAATAGGGCATTGTGTTTATGGAAACAGTGGAGCAAGAGTAATAAACTAGACACGCATATGCCAGAAGAGGTAAAAGTAGTCCAGAGAAGGTATATCTATGAAGAAACTCCCTCTGTTAGGAAGAAAGAGAAAATAAATTGCCCCAAAACTTCTACCATAAAAGATGATAGAATATTTTTGGTACTGCCTTTTTAAATTGGATTCACACACGGTGTCTAAAGACCTGAGCACAGCTAAAAGAGGGGCAATCCTTCCAAGCCTCAAAACCCTGTGAGGGAGCACAGATGTTTCTTCAGCACCACTGATCAGCACTGGCATTGATAAGAGACTCAACAGCTTTAGAGGCATAACTGCTAAAATCAAAAGATTCAGGCACGTAGAGTAGGACAGCACCTTTCCACATACAACTGCTAAATTCAAAATTTGCTGTAATGTAATGATCATATATAAACAGATTTTTCTTAAGGTTCATCATCAGACAAAGCTCAAATAGATTTTTTCATTAATCAGACAGACAGCATGGGATTTTTTTTACCATATATGTTTTATATTATCTAAGATGGAGACAATTATTATAAAACATTTAGGCATTTCTGACACATATTGTTCAGTATTGACTCAATCTAGTACTCTTGTTAACCAGACTACAGCAGAAGATTCTCTCTAACTTATTCAGTTTGTAATGCTCAAGACAGAAAAATTAATTGATCAAGAGTGAGGAGATAAAATCTATATTTTATTTTAAAATACACCTTAATAATCAATATAATGTATGCATGCCTGTGAAAAACAAACAAATGAACACAGTGTATATGTATGAATTTTAAGCTGGATCCTGTATATGTGAAAATAACTTCTTTTATTTAGGCCTAATAAAAACATACAAGCCCTGGACTTTTGCCAGGCTGGTCTAGGGCAAAAACTGTGGAGCGGAGAGTGTGTGACATTGAATTTTCCAGATAGGCTGGTAGTTTTTATTAATGGAGCAGTCCTTGTTGGCATTATAGGATCAAATTTTGGGCAGCATACACATATTCATTGGGTTAAGGATAAGATGTTATTTCATTTGCATTTACAAGATAAGCCACTGCCTTAAGTTTTACATGGCTTTTAAAATACCATGTATTGCATATGTATAAAGAGATGGGTTAACATATTACAGTAGCATAGCAATCATTCTTCCACAAGACAGTTCTGTGTAATTTATGGGTGTTTCATATACTTCCAGGAAACAAAGTTATGTATAAAACTTCTCTGAGAAACATCCCAAGATGCTCAGTTATCCTGAGAACACCATTCCCAAGAACTATATTTATAGTAAAATAGTTTAATATGGCTGCTAAACAAAATGCAGAATTCATGGCAAGGACAAATCTAAGACACATTCTTGCAAAAGTAGAACTGGTAGAGTGCAGCAGTATGAAAAGCTGTCCGTAGGACCTTAAAGTTTGTAAGGCACATCTGGCAACACAGAAGGCTAATGAGATTTTAAACTACACTATGTCAAATTTACGAGGTGTAATAGACATATCCCTTCTCTTATGTAAAATAATTGGCAATGAAGAGCCTTGAAAACAATTCTGAGTTGATCTGAAAGTTAAAGTTACACCCTGACTGTATTTTATGAGAAATTAGGCAGGATTTTTTACTTGTCTTCAAAATCTGTCATTCATTGCTATCAATTTTAATGTTTCCACAGTGACAGTGTCAGCAGCATCCAAGTGCCAATATATCTTCAGTAGTGTGCCACTCGAGTGACCTGGTATTTATAGCAAGAACCTCATGTGAGCATTCAGAAGTGTCTAAAGGCACAGCACTATAAAACACTACAAAAGCAGGCGCTCCAAAAAACTGCCATCATGACTTTTCTGTTTTCCCTCTAAAAGAACAATAAAGCACTATTCTGTTGTGCATGTAAAAACTTTTTGGTTTGTTTTTTTCTTTTTTGTGTTATCCAGTTTCTGGCTATACATTTTTGCATGAACAGACAAACTTTTATTTTACTTAGAATTATGTCATTCTTGATGTTCAAAAAAATGTTAGATCATACTCTGAGAATCAAAGCACTCATTTTGAGCATTTGCTCTTTCCTTTAAGTTACAAAAAAATCATACATACACAGATTTAAATTTACTATAAAGCTAGTGATTATGTTTGAGGCTTTTCAAGCTGAATTGAGTTTCTTTTTCTGCCACAAATTTAATTTCTGATCTTTATCAAGCCAGCTTCTTTCTTGCCTGCAAAAAGTGGAAACAACTTCTCCTTTCCTGTAGGCATCTGATGAAACTAGTTATGTTGACATGTAGAAGAAAGAGATTAATATATGTGTATATATAGAGATAAGGAAATATAATACTCCTTTGTTCTGAATGATCTCCTTTACTCAATAACCATATACATAAAACATCCTTACAGCAATAACTCAGAGAAATGGTGTGGATTTGTATCATATTGTGAAACTTACTCAAATAAATTTTAAAACCCAACAGGTCTAGATACTGAAAAAAACAATTAGTAACTTTGAAGCCATGTTCTGGGACATTATAGATTACATTTGCCAAACCGACAAAGTGCAGTAAACCTGAGAAAGTCAGCTTTAAATAAAAATTTGGAATCTTTTTTCTATTTAATTTTTAAAATGTACACAGGTTATTCAGTTTCATTCTGCCTTAGACACTACATGCAGGGAGGAGTGTGTTTCATCTAATTTAGGGTTGTAGGGACCAAAAGAGCTTTATCATAACTGTATGATAGTTATCATAAACTACTACAACATGTAAGAGTTATTATATGAATGTTACAGGCTCATAATTTTTGCTGTGAAATAATTCTGCTAGCCCTACAGTATGTTACTTTATACTGATGGCATATCCTCTTACACTCAGTTTTCCCATAGCTTTTATCTGGGATTGGAATACTAATTTTTAAAGTGGAAAATATGTAAGATTTTGCCTGAACTACTCTTCTATTCCTTCCTAACTGCAAGTTCATGCATGCCATGTTGTCCTTGGAAATGACAAGCACCTCCTTGTAGCCTAAGAAGGTTCACTTCCATGAAGGCATTCCAGGCAGGGGGATTTTTCTTCTCCTAGTTTAATTCCGTATCTATTAATTTCATCCCTATATAACATACTAAGTGGCTGAGTTCCCTTTATGTTGGTTTACAGCCAAAGACAGTGCAAATCACATTGATTCCTGCACCCCTAAAGACCATAGGAAAAATCAAGAGGCATTTGATGTCATAGGAAATAAGAAGGTGCCTAGGGCATGCAGTTGCACTTTGGGAGTCTAGAGAACTCTTCACACCCATGCAAACAACAATTGTGCAACAATCAATAGCACAGACAAACACTGTCCATGCTTTACTTGAAAATGGAAAATGGCATGTTCCTGATGTAGCCTATATATTTCTAACTTTCCTGAAACTACTTCTAAAGACTTTTTTTTTTTTTTTAAATATAATTTCCTGAAACGAAGTTCAGGAACCAGCAAGGGATAATTGGGTTAAATGGTAAAAGTATAGCAATGCCATAAGCAAAGATAACAAGGCTGTATGTTGTAACCAGGTGTCACAACTAGATTTTAGCTTCTATGGAGTCTATCTCATCTGATTTTACAAAAGTGAAGGGAATTGCCATGCATGTGTGAAATCCTATTGCTGACTCTCTCACTGTCATTTCTAAACACCAGCACAGCCTACAGAAACTGCCTTTAATCTTTCCTACCATTATCTTTTTCCTGGAAGCTTCTCCGACCATGTGTTCTGGGAAATGTCTAACCCATTAACATAAGCACAGCTGACTTGAGCAGTTCTGAAGCCAGCCACTTGTCAATTTTAATTTGGGGTGTTATCACAACAAAATCCAGTCAAGCTCTGCTAGGAATGTTTAGGCTGCATACTGTATTAAATGTAACTCTTTATTCAAGGTAAAATACCTTGTAGCTTAAGAATGGTAACAGCAAAATACAAAACCAAGGACTAAGACCTCTTTAGGTCAGTATGAAGGCATGTTTAATACCAGCTTTCAGCAATGTACAGGCAGGGCTAGCAGGAGCTGAAGCAGTGGTGGTGGAGAAAAGGACAGAGCTTTATGAATGGTTACATTTACTTGTAGAAGACTGGGAGGTTTTCCCTGATGGTGCTAATACAGCTCTGAATTGTGTAATGGGAAGAGGAAGTTTCTGAATGAAAACAGACATTCACAAAAGATGGAGCAGGTCCATTATGGTGTGGGAGAAATGTGTGGGAAGAGCACTTGTGGGTGTATATCTAGAAGCATACGCATGCACATCTAGATGTGGGTAAGAGAAAGAGGCAAATGTGTACATTGGACGTGAGTTGCATGCCTGCAGTTATGCAATGAAACAGAGCTCTGCTGTATGGTACTGTGAGAAATGTGAACAGCTGGAAGGCATGAGAGGAAGCAAAGGAAAGGTTTTCTGAACCAGGAAAGTACTCCAAAGAGGATAAAAGAATCTGCTAAAGGTGATACTGTGACTATGGAACTCACAAGCAGCGCTCCTGGTGGGTGGGACTGGAGGCATTGACTCTTGGCAGCTGCAACCTGAAGCAGAATGAATGCCTCTTGCCTCCATGGCTGCCAGTCTCCACCAGCCACAGCAGTCTGGAAAGGCATGAGGTTTGCTTCCACAAGGTCCTTAAAAGAGCACTATAAAAGCTTTGGTGATGACTGAGTCATAAATTCTAGAGAGCTGAGTAATACTTTTCCCTGGTAAAATGCTACTGTCATGTGGGAAATATTGATGTTGCTGAGGTATTCTTCTTCACTAACATAAAACTTTGGTTTGTATCTGCATGAAAATGCTCCTGTCACTTTAGGGCATACCTTTGCAGTTAATATGCCAAGAAATTATCTGAATAAACAGGCACATGGGAAAGGAGACCAGATGTATTTGTTTGGTGTATAAGCAAAATTGAATTGAAACAGAGGACCTCAAGTACAATAATTTCATCCAAAAAGATACAACACTTTATCATGTATAATTAGATCAATCTAGAGTTCTAGTAGAACTGGCAAACCCAGGATCCATTACAGAATCACAGAACCACAGAATCACCAGGTTGGAAGAGACCCATCGGATCATCGAGTCCAACCATTCCCATCAAACACTAAACCATGTCCCTCAGGACCTCATCTACTCATGCCTTAAACATTTTCTGACAGAAATTGCTACCCGCAGCAGAATCAGTCAAGATGTGGCTCCTGGCCTGTCTCAATGGATTGCCACCAACACTCATGATCACTGAGCTTGTGTTGCTTCTGACAATAATATGAGCTGGGAAAAGGATGAAGGCTTATTCTGAAGTGCACAGAAACCAACAACCTCAGTCTTTTTTTCTGCAAACTGAGGTAATCTGTCATGGAGATATTCAGACAATCCTTAATTTTTTTAGGAAAATTATTTCCATTTTTTTGTTTAATTGCACTTTTAGATGTATTTAAGTCTCTCCTCTTTCTGTGTTACAATGACTCTTGCACATACCCTCCTGGTTTGCTGGGTTGTAGATACCTTTTGAGAAGTGCAAGTGAGGAATTTGGAGCAGACCCCATTGAGCTTACTGTGATCAAGATGATAGGACTTGATTCTCCCTGAGGCTCTAGCTGCTAGTTACTACTACTGGTTGTTCTCCCCTGCATTATCCCCTCCACATGCCCTGAGGTTCTACCCCGCTGTATCCAAATGCATCATATTTACTCTTATGTGAAGCAGTAGGTGCATTCTGCAAACACTCTAAGCCTTTGGAAGGTGGAAGGAAGCTATCAGATATCCTCCATCACCTTCTGCAACACAGTGCCAGAGGGAAAGCCTTCAAATTTCTGCTCATTAATAAGAGTAGGGGGAGAGCCAGGTGTACACTGCTGTGCTGCATCTTCTACAATCTGAGGGAAATGGAGACCTTGGGAGTGGAACAGAAAGCCAAGTAAAACAAGTGCAAGAGACAGAGCCCCTAAAGTAACTGCTACAGGTCAGGAAAATTTCAGCCCAGGCTTCTCAAATTCTTAATTTACTTAAGAAGAATAATTCTTATTATTTGCTCAGTATTTCCAGGCCACTTGCAGATATAACAAATACGTTATGTGTTTATGATTTATTTGCATACTGATTGCTTCTCTCTCAGTGATGGGAAATTGCTGGTGGCCAGAATTAAACAAGAGAAGGTTAGCTTTCCTAAAGTATCTTGAATAATTTCAGTCAATTAGATTGATGCATGATAAAATGTCCATTACCTCAAGGCAGACTTCATGTGATAATCACCAAGATTTAGGTAAAAAAAACCATGCAAATAAGAACATGTGTTTAGTCATCTACGTCGCAGAATGGTCTATGTAAGTTGTGGCTACCATTAAAATGACACATTTTAGTATATTGTACAGATATACTGCCATCAAAAATGGCTCTGCACAGGATCAAATTCGTTATATCTTATTAGGTAGGATTAAAGCCAACTTTTTGCTTCCTCATTTGCTTTTCAAATTGGAGTATTGTAGCTTCAACCAAAGCAAGAATATCTGTCAACTTTACTTCGCGGTGCTTTGATCTATTTACAATTACAAGATGACTTTTGATTGAGGATGATATCCCTCCCCTCCCCAGCACAGAAACATAAGGCAAAGACATTGTGAAATAAAAAATCTGAAATACATTGACTGTATGGGGGATGTGGCAGTAGGAGGAAACCTAGGACAAATTGATCATGAGATGATAGGGTTTTCTGTTCTAGGTGAAGTGAAGAGGGTGCTTAGCAGGACAGTAGCATTAAATTTCCAGAGGGCAGACTTTGAACTCTTCAGAAGGCTGGTTGGCAAAGTCTCATGGGAGACAGTACTCAAGGGCAAGGGAGTCCATGAGGGATGGGAGCTCTTCAAAAAGGAGATCCTAG
>WAAB01017158.1:21231-42884 GCA_013389865.1 Piaya cayana | reverse complement strand
GAGTCCAGAGATGATCAACGAAGCTGGTGATGGGGCTGGAGAACAGGCCTTATGAGGAGCGGCTGAGAGAGCTGTGGTTGTTTAGCCTGGAGAAGAGGAGGCTGAGAGGAGACCTCATTGCTCTCTATAACTACCTGAGGGAAGGTTGTGGAGAGGAGGGAGCTGGCCTCTTCTCCCAAGTGACAGGGGACAGGACAAAAGGAAATGGCCTCAAGCTCTGCCAGGGGAGGTTTAGGCTGGACATTAGGAAAGATTTTTCACAGAAAGGGGATAGCTGATTATATGTGTCAAAGGACACACAGAGATTTTCATCAATTTTTGAACCTCACCTTAAATTTGGAAGCAAAAATTACTAATTGGAACACACTCTGGAAGATCACCAACCCATGATTTAATGTTGTAAACATGTAAGTTGCCACCATGCCAAGGTGCTCTGTAGTTTCAGGAATCTGAGGATGGTTTATGCCTCGAATCAGAAGAGATTCAGTCCCTTTCAAAGCTGTGGTTAGTTTTTTTCTAAATTGTTACAACTATCTAATGCAAGCTTTGTATCCTGCTTTTTGCTCTTTGTTTCACTGCTTTTCTGAAAGTGGAGTTCATTGATTTAATTTGCACTGTGAAAATAATACTTTTTTAAAAATCATTTTGCAGTTTGTTTAATTATGTTTGTAAAATAACTGCCCTTCCCATGTTGATATTACAAGAAAATGTGATGAGAACTTATTGCTATGTATTCATTAAACCATTCATTTGTTCCTGTACTTGTATTTCTTTTCTCCTTCCCTAGCATTCCTCAAAAGCCATTGTGTTTTTTCTCAACTGATTTCATGAGAAACTGTGAGGTTCTCATGGTGCTGTGGAGAACTATATATTGTAGAAGCTCATTTGAGTGATTTATGTAATTAGGAACATGTAAAAGCAATGGCTCCAGGTCATGCCTGTAATGAAATCCAAATGCAGGTAATGAAGTTTTAAAATGAAGGTTAAAAGTTTTGCATAGCTCAGCTGCAAGCTACATAAACTGAAACCATTCCGAACTTGCTTGAAAAAAGTAATGTTAAAATTAAAGGCAGAGGAGATGTCAGAGAGATGCAGCTGCCTGTGCAAACTCATACAGCTTTCTCTAATCAGCCTCACCTGCCTGCATAAAGTGTTTTGTCACAGGCTTTCATCATTTACGGTACGGTTGTTGCATGATTGTCAGAGTGAAATCATGAAGCAGAGAGCAGTCTGTATGTGTGTGCTTATGCGTGCGTGCATGCATGCGTGTCTTAAAATAAAAATCTCACATTGTAAACATGTATCAGAAAGCCTGTACTAAAACTCAAAACCACAAATTATTTTCCCACAAGATGATATACAGCCAATACGAGGAGCAAACAGTCAAAGTTTACTCAAGAGTTTATAAAGGGTTTTTTTCAGATTGAGAAAAAGAGTTTGTAATGGAAAATGAATGAAAAGGAATCCCCATTAAAATTTTTCCTCATTCAGGACCTAGTTATTCTCTTTACACACACGCAGTTTAGACCTAGGGAATTGTCTAGGGTTTTTTCTCATGTAGCACAATGGACTGAGTAAGTAGATTCAGATGAAAAGGAAAACCAGTTAGAAAAATTTTATTGCCATTGTCAGAGTATCACTATCACAGAAGAAAGAAAAGACTAGCAGTAACACCACAAAATTCTTATACTGCTTATTTTGGAAAAGAAATAAAAATCTAGGATTGGAACTTAGCTCTAAGCCTAGTTTTCTTGGATGAGCTGAGTAAAAACTTTGGATCTAAGAATCCTAAACATAAAGAAATGTCATAAAAAGCAAGAGCTTAACAAATGTCTAATAGCACGTTGAAATGCAGTAAGATAAAAGAGAGTAACGGAAAGTAAAAGAATTAAAAGAGGGAAAAAAAAGATGAATTCTTTTGACAAGTTTTGAGGCAGAATCTCTCTTATAAAATGTTGTAGACCACAGAAGATGCTAGGACAGTCATGTACCACTGACAGGAAAGGTACTTGAAACAGGCTTGGTAGTTGCAGGGCATTTTAATAAAACTAGTATCTTTTAATATTTTGCCCCACTACAGATTGCTGCTATGATTTTTAACACAATCTGTTGTATTTCATTAACACTGTCCTTCAGCTTATATTCAATTAAAGCATATAACTTGGGTCAAATACAATTTTGACGTAGAACTCCCAAAATAAAGAATTTGTCATGTTGTGTGGTGAGTTGTTCTCCTTACTAATCACCTCTGGGTCTTACTTATAAATTCAGTTTTCTTGGCTGTGGTGTAATCTGTTCTAGGACCATCCTAACAGGTTAAAAATACATTTCAAAACCGGTACCTCGGCAATTATGAAAACAGATTGATTGCTTTGGTTTTTTGAATTTGGCATTATTATTTGGCATAATAATGCCATCTGAGTGCTAAGATGAGTGACAAGTCCTTAACAGAGAGACAGCCCAAGACAAGAGAGGAGAATATATCTCCCACTGAATAAAGCTCATGCAAGACTGACACACTTATTCCCCAAGAGATCTTGATGCAAGGAGAGAAAATCTTCCTCCCAGCTATCTTAACCGCATAATGGTCAATCCATCTCAAAACACTTACTGGTACACATAGGATTTGTGTATGAATCAGCTTAGATTCAAGGTTATATTTGCCATCATTGTTTACAAGCAAGGTAATCGGTATGCTCTGCTCCAGCTCTGGCCTTTCTAATTGACAGCAGAGCCTGATAATTGCAAAAACATTATTCATGAGATAATCAAATGATTCTTTCCATCCCCTTCCTTGCCCTTTACTGTTAAATTCCATTTATCTAATTGACAATATCCATACATCTTTTCTGTTTTCCTGGAATCTGTATATCAGGAAAGCATGAAGATTTCAGAGGGGAAGGAAAGGCAGAGAGAGGATTTTTTTCCTAAGTGGCTTTGCTTTCTGTTAACCTAAGAGAAGTCATTCCCTTTGTCCCATATGGCTGGGCTGCTGTCCTTCAGTACATCAGGATCAGAGCGAGGCATGCAGGCTGCTGCCAGGAACAATCGTGAGGCGAAAAAAAAAAATCTCTGAAGCAACAAAGTCTGTACCTTTGATGCTTCCCTTCATGCCCAGAACCCAAACCTAAAACAGTCACATCTTCATCTCTCTTGTATAACTTCAAATTCACAACCTCCCCCTACCCCAATAGAACTAGTAACAGGAGTAAGGCATTACAGTTGAGCTATAAAACTTCACTAGAGTAGATTGAGGAGCACAGTTGCTTCACTACATGCTATTTGAGAGACAGCAGCTTGTTTCTTTTTTAGACATCCCCAGCTGAAAAATCATTTCCTGTTTAGAATACAGGATTTATTACTAACTTGCTCATTTCTTAAGGGTTGTGGTAATGGTGGAGTTGTATAGCAGATGACAACGAGTAAGTGAATCATCTGTTTCTCTTGGAACTGTTGGCTAACAATTCCAGAAAGCTTTGATGGTTGGATTGTTCCCATTTTCCCCAGTTTCTGGTTTTCAGATACATCAGAAAAGATGAATTCCTAGAAACTGTCAGCTTTTGAAAATAAGTCCACTTGACTTTTTTTATTTTTTGAGGGGAGATACGACAATTTATAGTTCATGCTTCAGTTGTAGTTCATCACTGAAACACCTCAGTTTTCTGCATTTAAGTTGCCAAGTGGTACTGCACAGAGACTCTTTGCATGTTGTAATCCTGTCATATCCAGATTTCAGGCTGAAGAAATACTAGCAGTACTAGGTCATGACTGTGAATGCTTTATTCACCTAAACTGCATGCAGACATGTGTAGATCTAGACTCATACAAAGAAAGGACGATAGGGATTCTTTATACCATCTGGGTGCTAAACAGAGGGAAGCAGCTAGAGTAATTGATGGGAACTATGGGCTTGAATATACTGTGCATCAAAGTGCTTATACAAGCAGAAATGTGTTTCCCAAGCAGTGGGAAGATTCATATGAATTAGCTTCATATTTAACTAGATAAATAAGTACTTTAAAGGGCTATTTAGGAATGAGGAGTTGTGAGGCTTAGATGAGCTTTTTGAAATCAAAACCGTCCTCCTTCCTCCCCAAGGCTACTGAGAACTGAGGACCCTAGAGTGATTTTTCTCCTATGAAAAATAAGGTATTTTGCCTGTCAACAACTCTACCTTCAGTCCTCTTCTCTATGGCAGTTCTGAGCATAACTGCGAGGTTTCTGCCAAAGGCAAATTGCTTTTAAGTGGCTCAGTGGCTCTTCTATAGCTAGGGTGATCAACGGGCCCAAGATAATTGAGATTTCCATTAATTTAGATTTCATTGTGAGGCTTACCCTGGCCTTGTTGTATCAATAAGCCTGCTTCTGCAAAGTACAGAGTATCATCAGTTCCCTGGAGTTTACAAAAAGAGCTGATGACAGCCAATACCTTATTAGGCTGTGCCTGCACTCAGCACTGAAATGAATGGAATTTCTGAATTCATCAGCTTTAACAAAAAATATATTACAGACTTGCATACCTTTTCAGGACATAATCTGGAAAAAGTTTCTAAATTAAACCAAAGCACAGTAAAATATAATGCTACCATGCTTTCAAGACTGCACATTAGATCCATACGTATTTTGTCACTGTTGTGGAATATGAATACAGAAGTTCAATGGCAAAACCAATTAGCATTCCTCAGAGACAAAGGACAGCATAATCCCCTGGGGTTCAGCCTGGTCTCTTTCCTTTCATCTTTTCCTGACTGCAGTGGTGCAGCTATGTTTCAGTTGCAGCAATGACCCTGAGTCCACAGAGAAAGAAAGTTTTTACCAGAGCTGAAGTTTTTATGGGGATGCAGCATTCGCAAGGCAACTAAATCCTTAGGAGCTGCTGTAGGAGCAAACCTCTGGCCCTGAATCAGCTCCTAACCATTCCTGTACAGAACTGCAGATGAACAGAAAAACTGTTCTATAGAAACTGAGCCCAGTGAGAAATGTCTTGCAGGAAAATTCATTCTCTGCAGGCTAGAAAGATCTTTACTTTTTCTTGTGTTTTGAACCCACTGTTCCTGTGAATATGAGAAAGGGAAGAAAGTAATGATGGGGAGAGTGGCCCAAAGATTCCGCCACTGATTTTTTGGGTGACCAAGGCATTGTGAAGGTTTGAAATATTGTTCAAAACTAATCTGTTAGTCTGTGAGAGAGATTTGTAGTCTTTTTTTCTTCCATGTCCTCAGAAATGACAGTTTCAGAAGGCTTACACTGCATATACAGCCTACATGTTTGTTGTTAAAAAAAAGAATAAATCCCTAACAAACAAACAAAAGCTTAAAAATGTCCGGTCTCCCAGCCTTTTTGATTGACATATGCATTTAAACTAGAACTGCAGTATTTCTATTAGCTTCTGAGAAATTCTAAGTTATTTGAACAGACGAGAACCCGCAAACAGAACAAAAGTGTTAATAATGAAACTCACTCCCTCCTTTTACCCTTCCTGTTCGGGTTTAAAATTACATTACTGCTTTTGTCTTTGCTCATACTAAGAGAAAACTACACATTTATCTTCAAACACTTGGACTGGTATATAGTTTCCAAGCTCAAAAAAAGTCAGTATGCCAAAAAAGCACACACAGAACTATCAAAAACACTCTAGTAAGCAGAAAGGGATAAATGTGAGCAATATCTTATTCTTCCATTGTTATATTTAAGTAAATTACTCTAAAATAACATTTGTAANGTAACTTAAACACCTCCAGGGAAGGCGAATCAACCACCTCCCTGGGCAGCATATTCCAGTGCCTAATGACCCTTTCCGTAAAAAACTTCCTCCTAAATAACACTCTCTTTTTCAGAATTGTGAGAAATTAAAAAGAAACAGGAAAGCCTCTCCATTTTTACAATGTCTCTATGTCATTCCTTAGAATGAACTTTACACCCATCTTCTTCAGTAGTACTTGCCACCCTGCACATGTACATCAAAACAGCCAACACAAGACAACAGATTTAAAAAATATGGGAAGTAGAAACAGAGCTATTTAGTATTACTGAACTGAAAGAGGTGAATAAAATTATTTACTTAGGAAACTACTATTCTTCCGTGTAAACTGTAATAACTNAAAAATATATTACAGACTTGCATACCTTTTCAGGACATAATCTGGAAAAAGTTTCTAAATTAAACCAAAGCACAGTAAAATATAATGCTACCATGCTTTCAAGACTGCACATTAGATCCATACGTATTTTGTCACTGTTGTGGAATATGAATACAGAAGTTCAATGGCAAAACCAATTAGCATTCCTCAGAGACAAAGGACAGCATAATCCCCTGGGGTTCAGCCTGGTCTCTTTCCTTTCATCTTTTCCTGACTGCAGTGGTGCAGCTATGTTTCAGTTGCAGCAATGACCCTGAGTCCACAGAGAAAGAAAGTTTTTACCAGAGCTGAAGTTTTTATGGGGATGCAGCATTCGCAAGGCAACTAAATCCTTAGGAGCTGCTGTAGGAGCAAACCTCTGGCCCTGAATCAGCTCCTAACCATTCCTGTACAGAACTGCAGATGAACAGAAAAACTGTTCTATAGAAACTGAGCCCAGTGAGAAATGTCTTGCAGGAAAATTCATTCTCTGCAGGCTAGAAAGATCTTTACTTTTTCTTGTGTTTTGAACCCACTGTTCCTGTGAATATGAGAAAGGGAAGAAAGTAATGATGGGGAGAGTGGCCCAAAGATTCCGCCACTGATTTTTTGGGTGACCAAGGCATTGTGAAGGTTTGAAATATTGTTCAAAACTAATCTGTTAGTCTGTGAGAGAGATTTGTAGTCTTTTTTTCTTCCATGTCCTCAGAAATGACAGTTTCAGAAGGCTTACACTGCATATACAGCCTACATGTTTGTTGTTAAAAAAAAGAATAAATCCCTAACAAACAAACAAAAGCTTAAAAATGTCCGGCCTCCCAGCCCTTTTGATTGACATATGCATTTAAACTAGAACTGCAGTATTTCTATTAGCTTCTGAGAAATTCTAAGTTATTTGAACAGACGAGAACCCGCAAACAGAACAAAAGTGTTAATAATGAAACTCACTCCCTCCTTTTACCCTTCCTGTTCGGGTTTAAAATTACATTACTGCTTTTGTCTTTGCTCATACTAAGAGAAAACTACACATTTATCTTCAAACACTTGGACTGGTATATAGTTTCCAAGCTCAAAAAAAGTCAGTATGCCAAAAAAGCACACACAGAACTATCAAAAACACTCTAGTAAGCAGAAAGGGATAAATGTGAGCAATATCTTATTCTTCCATTGTTATATTTAAGTAAATTACTCTAAAATAACATTTGTAAGAGACAAAAGGCAATATAAGGTCTTAAGACAAAAGTGTTTGAGCAAATTAAAGCATGTTCTTTTAGTGAAATATTCTTCTATNAGATTTAAAAAATATGGGAAGTAGAAACAGAGCTATTTAGTATTACTGAACTGAAAGAGGTGAATAAAATTATTTACTTAGGAAACTACTATTCTTCCGTGTAAACTGTAATAACTAATAATAGCTTAATGTAATCAGCCAATGTATAACTCTTCTTTATTTTTTGTTCTTGCTTGCTCTCGTTTTATCTCCCTGCTTCTTTCATTCTTACATGAAATAATATCCTTACTCCATTAATTTCATTACCAAATGATTTTCATCCTAAAATGAAATTCCAGGGATTTTTTCAGTGAAGTTTATGACCTGTGGTAAATAAACAGGGCTACATGCTAGATTTAAATACAATAGTAGGCACTCCATTGCACTTAATTGTTACACACAATTGTTAATCACAAACAGTTGTGAATGTAGAAGTTTAGTTTCTCAGCAGTCTCCTGCAACACAGAAATAAGTCTGTGCTTACCAGGGAAATATTAGTGGGCAACTGGCTTGCTGACTGTCTGTAAAATAAGCAAACCATTAATCAGCCTTTCCATGGCTCCAGTACTGAATCAGCAGAACAGTTCAAACAAAGCAGTAGATCTGGGAATATCTAAAAAATGATTTAGTGGGCTTGAGGCCTTTAGTGGTTGCTGCTGCAAAGTGCCAGCTGTTGAACAGGGATCTGGATAACTTTCCAAAGACAAATGTGTATACAAAAAGCCAAAGGTGACAGATCCAACCAGGCTAGACAACGATTTTAAAGAATACAACCTGATGTCTTCTGGCCGTAGTGAGAACCTTTGCAGAGATACTTTCTCATATTTCTTCTTATAGAGTAAAGTATGACTGTGTGAGAGCCAGGCTTCCATTTATAGCCATTTGCTTGACACTCAGAGGGCAAAAGGCTTGCATTACTGCAGAGAAATGCCCTGTCAAAGTAGGACTCAGGAGACAGGTAGAAGGAAAAGTAAGAGGCTGATGTGGTGGCCAAGACACTCTCCATGATATCTGAAAAGTCATGGCAGTCAGGGGAAGTCCCTGGTGAACTGGAAAAAGTGTAAACTTGTGCCCATTTTTAAAAAGGGTAGAAAAGAGTATCCTGGGAACTACTGACCTGTCAACCTCACCTCTGTGCCTGGGAAGATCATGGAGGTCAGGGAAGTGATTAGAGGCAGACAGCATAGCTTCACCAAGGGCAAGTCCTGTATGACCAACCTTTCAGTGATGGGGTGACATGGCAGAAACAATGGCTGTGATCTATCTGGACTCTTGTAAAACCTTTGACACAGTCCCCCACAACATCCTTTTCTCTGCATTGAGATATGGGTTTGATGGATGGAACATTCAAGGAGTAGGCATTGGTTGGATGGTCACATGCATACAGTAATGGTCGACAGCTCAATGTCCAGATGGAGATCTGTGACAACAGGTGTCCCTCAGGGGTCTGTACTGGTACAAGTGCTGTTCAATATCTTCATCAATGATATAGACAGCAAGATTGAGTGCACCCTCAGCAAGTATGCAGATGACACCAAACTCAGTGGTGCAGTTGTCACACTGGAAGGACAGGATGTCATCCAGAGGGACTTGGACAAGCTGGAAAAGTGAACCTGTGTGAACCTTGGCAGGTTCAACAAGCCGAATTACCAGGTCCTACACCTGGATTGGGGCAATGTGCAGTTTCAATAGACAATGGGGGGACAACAAGATGAGATCAGCCCTGCAGAGAAAGTCTTGGGAGTGCTGGTTGACGATAAGCTTGCCTTGAGCCGGCAATGTGCACTTGCAGCCCAGAAGGCCAACAACATCTTGGGTTGCATCTAAAGAAGTATGGCCAGTAGGGCAAGAGAGGTAATTCTACCCTGCTAGTCCACTCTGTGAGATCCAGCCTGAAGTATTGTATCCAGTTCTGGAATCCTCACCCTGAGAAGAATACGGAACTGCTGACACAGGTCCAGAGCAGGGCTACAGAGATGATCAGAGGGTTGAAGCATCTTTGCTATGAGGACAGCATGAGAGAGTTGAGATTCCTCAGCCTGGAGAAGGCTCTCGAGAGACTTTACAGCAGCCTACCAGTACCTGAAGGGGGCAGGCTGGGAAGGGACATTTTTGGGTTTGGTTTGGGTTTTTTGTTTGTTTTTCTTTTACAAGCACATCTGCTTAGCATCTGAATTTCTAAATAACTTAAAATTAAATAAAGCCTGGGGAGGGACTTTTTTACAAGGGCATGCAGTGATAGTACAAGTAGCAATGGCTTTGAATTAGAAGGATGAAGATTTAGATTAGATATTAGGAAGAAGATTATTCAAGATGAGGGTAGTGAAACACTGGAAGATGTTGCCCGGGGATGCCCACTCCCTGAAAGTGTTCAAGTCCATGTTGGGTGGGGCCTTGGACAGCCTGATCTAGTGGGAGGTGTCGTCCATGGCAGGGAGTTAGAACTGGATGATATTTAGGATCCTTCAAACCCAAATCTTTCTATGATTCTGTAATTCTGTGAAAGAGGAAAACATAATATAAAGTGCATGTCAAGGGATAGAGAAAGTACCTGAATCTCTTTTGAGTACAGGGAGCAAACATAATATGAATAACCCCAGTAACAATATTATGAAGGACACAGCATAGCAACTGGTGCACTGCTCAGGCTCAAGCACTGTCTCAGAGGTGGTTTCTGGCCCAGAAACCCCAGCCTGCTCCTTGTTAAGACATGTGTTTCCATATCAAAACTCACAGAGAGCACAAGGGGCTTATACCACCCTAGCAGCTAGCCTTTTCCTTGTAGAAGACAATCATTAGGATTTAACAAAAATTGATAAATTTGGAAGCATCTCTTTTTGTGGCTGAACCTATAGAAAATAAATCATTAGTAAGGAATAGGCTTTACAAGGTCATCTGGAAAAGCAAAATGCTCCTCATTTCTAGTAGATCCTGAAGGACTCATCTAGAACTTCGAGGACTTCAAAAAATAGTGTAAAACAAATGGATAAGTGCATGACCCATGTTTTATTCATTCAATGTCACCACAACATCCAAGATAAAAATCAGAAACAGCATGTGCATGAGTAGCACTAGTATGTACACAACAAAACCAAAAGAAGAGCTCTTGTGTCAGAATATCCTGCCTGGAGAACAGGCTGTCACAAGAATTAACAACAACATAGTGTTATTACAGTGTAACTGTGCTTTTTAAAGGACTGCTATAAAATGCTAAAGTCAATCTTTCTTCATTCTGTGTGTACATACAGAAGTGAACAAAGTAACAGAAAATTGTTGCCCTCATAACATTTTGTGGTGTATTCAGATCTTGAACATGAGGATTGAGTAATATGCCTCTTGGGTTTTTCTGAAGTCTCCACATAAACCAAGATTTTGCTCTTTGTTCTTGTTTTAAGATGCATTGTTCTCACGCTTTTTACAAAGGAGATGCTTGTTTATGGTATCTGAACTGGTCCAAAATAAAGCTTCATAAACTGGCAAACAAAATTCCCATTTTCACTGATGCTTGTCAGTGAGAATTTTGCTCAATCTGCTACTGAATTTGGGAGAGGTTTTACCCAGTGATGTCTGAGGTATTGGCTATTTTATTCCATATAGCTAATCCTAGAATTGTCATGAAGTTCGAAGTTGTAAAGTCAGTCATCATAAACTGTTCAAGTGTGTCATGGGTTTGATTCCTAGCCAAATGATAGAAGTGACATTTGCTGTTTAAGAGTGGTAATTTTTCCCTATAAATACTGGCCATCTGGCAAATGGTAAAATAAATTCTCTTAGCCTGTTATTGGGTAGGTAGGATTTAACAAAGACTCTTGTAAACATGTAGAAAATAAGTTAAACCAGTGAGTCTTTGAAAGGTGCATGCATTTTTCTGCACTGTCACCTATTTCCCCCATGTTTCTTGGCTCAAGTTTTCCATTTGTGTACGTTGTCATAGCAGTTTCACAGTAGAAGTGAAAGTTTCTTGGTTTGTATCACCTAGAGACTAAAGTCAGATATCCTCACCAGCAACCTCTGCTAATACAGAAGTACTTAAGAAACCCACATGAAAAGACATCACAAAATATACCAATCCTAAATTTAAGAACAGATAATTTACTAAGTCATTCATGCATTTTTTACCCATGAACTTGATTAAAAATGACTGGCCACTTTCCAGAGGTCTACCAGGAGATCATAGGTAGCTGTACAACTCCCAACTCCAAGTGCTGCAGGTGAGGAGGGGTTGGAGTATGCTGTGGTCTCTCTGTGGACTGTAAGTCTGGGGCTGGCTGGCTAGCACCCCCACAGAGAGTCAGGAAGAACCTACAACAGCATATGGATGCATAGTCCAGGTCATCTTTCTGTTTGCTTGGCTGCAGTCCATTTATGTCATCTTCCAAAATGCAGTAACAGTGTGAGTGCTATCTGTGAACTCATGCCCGGAGTTTGTATAGCTGCATCACCAGTATAAGCGTGTCCCACAAAATCAATACTTGCAACTTTTCTGTTGTCATTCCTACTTACTGATCATTTCTATTCCAATGAACTGGAGAAGATGCCTCTGTAACGCTAACAATTTGAAGTACAGAGAAGTATAAAGCTACATCACATGCTGGTCTCTGTTCCACATTCAGATATTATGTAAAGAGCTGTACAGAAAAAAGTAATTGCTGTAGTGTGGAACTGATAAAGCAATTCAAAATTCATTTCCTAAGAAAATCCTCACAGATTCATGGTCTTACAGGGGTTAACTCTGTNCAAAACAAACCAAATAAAAAAAAACCCTCAGCAATTTCCTATGAGATCTGAGAAACTCACACAACAAACACAATCTTCCCAAGTAACTGAAAAATCGTTTTTGTTCTATGTCCTATACTTGTCTCCCTGTGACATGTGCTGTGACCTATGTCATGAAAACAGAGGTAGGCTTCTGTCAGATGTTCATGAGAACAACAGGAAGGAGATGAATGCTCTAAGATTCTAAGACAAAACAACCTCACTGAGAGATTTTGAGGTGAAGTTTGCATTCATCTTTAGCTTAGTACACAGTCTCTCCTTGGGAGCAAACTGGCTGCCCCATCCTCTTTCCTGCATTCTAAGTCTGTGGAAAAAATCATCTGCCTAACAACTCCTCAGTTCCAAGTACTTATCTGCAGTTCCCACAGGTTTCTGTAGGGAGAGCACAGGGAAAGGAGCACCAATGCCGTCTTTTCCCACCCCTTCACCCACGACTCCCTTGGGAAGAGATGAGAAAATAGCCACATGTTTTTGTAGTGAGGCTCTTCCCCACAAGTGCTTACCCACAGCCGCCTCTGAGGGAATATTTGATCACCTTGTGGCAAGCTGGGTCTGCCCACTGTGTTAAGTCCCTGCTGAAGTGCGCATCCTGATCAAGCACTGCTATGTACACAGTATGGGCTTTGGGATTTCAGTAATTTGGCCTCTAAACATCTTTAACTAAGATGTTAATCTCTCACCTTCACATTGAGTACTTTACTCTGCAAGTACCTAAGTTATCCTAACAAAAGGCGGGAATGCAAACACCAGAACCATGCTTTAGAAAGCAATATAACTACTGTGCTATGCAGAAAAAAAATTAATTTTTATGCCATGTAGAAACCCAGGCTTTGTCTCTTAATCAGACTCCATAATTATCATTGTAAGTGTTCCCAAGAGCATAAGATTGCATACTTAAGTGACTACTATTGAAATATTACATCTCTAAGTGCCACGAGGCCAAGCTGAGGAAAATGCTGCTGGCAACAATTTGCATTATCATAGTTTCACATTTTAATCTTCATACCATATGATTAGACTAAAAGTCAAAATCAGTTCTCAGACGTGCAAAAAGGAAGATTTGTAGTTAGACAAGCATTTGGTTGTCCTCATTTTTAATTAAACATTCTAGTCTTTTATTTGGAAAATTACAGTATTTCCAGATTATTTTTTTGTATAATTATAAGCAATAAGCCCATGAAATCATGTCCATTAGATACAAGAGTTGATCACATTCAAACTTGTGACACACTTGGGGGAGAAGCTTTGGTACACACATTCCATCATCCCAAACCATTTTTTGACCCAAGACTTCTTTTTGATGCCACTTCTTGGTCCAGAGCAGCTGAAATTGCATGTGGTTTGCATTGAATAACAAAATTCTTAATTAAAAAAATGTCACTGCTTTCTCTAATTTATTTGATCATAGATGCGTTATTGGAAGAAGCCAGCATCTATCTACAATGTTACATGCTGGAGTGGAGTGCAAGGGTGGCTGAAGAAGAGAGTGAAGTTCTCTTCTCTAAACCAGTGACCTGCAGATAACCTTACTGTGACAAAAGAGATTTTCCAGTTTGTGTTGCTGCTGCAGTTGACCATCAATTAAGCCTCAAAAAAGATCTTTAAATCTCTACATCCTTTGTCTGGTGAGATTATTTTCTGTTGCCATTTTACACAGAAAAGGGAATCCAAGACATGCTCAGGGCTTTTAAAATGACTCTCTCAAAAGGAACAGAAAACAAATTTCTGAAGACAGAAAAAACATTTCATTTCCTTGGAAGACTACTTAGTATAGATACATTTCCAAGCTGAACAGGTTATATTTACAGCATGATTAAACACATTTAGAAAAAAAAATCATAACTTCTTTTTTTCTAAATGTGTTTTATCATGCTTTAAGTATAACATGTCCCTGATTTCATTATTTCCCAGGGACATCTCTGAGCCACTCTGAATTAATGTTGCATTATTGCTCTACTCTTCTGCACACATCTGGTAGAGAGTGCTCAGGCTTCTGTCCTAACCCTTAGCTTCTCACAGCCAACCTGTTTCTGTCCAGTCCCTGTATTCTCTCAGCACATTCAGAGACAGCCCAACAAATTTCTATGATGTTTCTGGACCAGCATTCAAAAGACACAGATTACAGCAGACTATTGATGGTGTTTGAAAGGAAGGTCTTTGGAAATATAGGATAATAAAATGCAGTAAATTTCCTTCTTTTTCCAAGCAACATGTAAATGCTACTTTTGTTTGGAAAATCTTATAGACTGGTTGTTCGGTTAGGCTCAATTCTAAAGCAAGTTCATCTCATCTTGTTCTCCAAATCACTCTAAGGGCAAAATTCACAGAAGGCAATGATGAAACCATCACTTATTTCAACACTGACCAACTGTTTTGTCTAAATAAATAGAAACATAAATAAAGACAAACACAAGAACAGCTTAAACATTTTAAGTGGGAAACAGAACATTTACTGTCCCATGGAGTATGCACAGAGTTGCTCTTCAGGGCAGGAAAATGGGTCAGGAACTTTTGTCCTTGAAGAACTGTTGGGAAAGAAATGCATCCACGGCTGACACTTGCTTCCAGACTTGAACAGTAACATGATGGTCAATTTTACAGAAAATGTTTTTGAGATGTACTGGAGAGGTCACAACGTAATACCACAAAATGAAAAAAACACATTGATTTACAGCTTCACAGATGCAGGTGCAACTTCATTTTAAAAAAAGCTTCAGAAAGACCCGAGAACAAAGATGTCAGGTTTTAAAATTGAAAGTGGCAAGAGTAGACAGTGAAATGTATAATGAGGCTGTAAATCTTTTGTTTGTGCTCCTGGCTGAATTTTTGCATTCATACGTACAATTTTTAGCCACAATCTCATTTGTCCTTCTTTTACTTCTTTGATTGTTTTATCCCTCCTAACTGTAATCAGGAGGTGAGAAATAAACATTACATGCACACATTTAGGACCAGAGGTCCTGTGCATCAAAAGTTTTCTTCACATTCTAAACTCCTGCCACTGTCACTGCCAAAAGCCTTGAAAGTACTGCTTAGTGCTTCAGTTTTAGTGGATGCAACTAGTCTAATTGATGTAACAATGTGTGCCTGAACTTGTGGAATGTCTGAACTACTAGTCCAGAAGATTTTCTTTTTCTCCATGTCTTGTACCCTCATTGCCTGGCAAGAAGAGGAGGACAAATAATGCTATTCTTTCTCCTTAGTGTATGGAATAGTTGTTTTTACTTTGGTCCAGATGGATAAAAGGTCAGTACTACTGTCTTTGTATAAGTGGTGCTTCACCTGTTCTTTCTCATGGTAAGGTGGTTGTACTTCAATCCTGCAGAAAACACACACAGGCTCTTCTTTACCTTGCTTTCTTTAAGCTCCCTGTCACAGAGACATGCACAAGTGCATGCGCACACACACCCACACATAGCCACACACCAGGCCTGACATCTGCCTGCTCTTGGGATGTGGCTGTACTTTATATCAGAGACAAGATCCAGGCAGTAGGCAGAAAATTCAGGTCAAAGGAAAGTGGTCAGAGATAGTTTTCAGTGTGAATGCAAGAGAGGTACTTGAACATGGATGGTTTAATAGATATTTAATAAATTACAGTAGATGGTGCTCCAGTATAACTGGCACTTTTACCAAGTTTTGTAGGGGTGGCTTTTATGGATTGCTGCCTTTTCTTAGCTCTCACCATATGTAGCAGTTCAGGCTGTAGATGAGAAAAAGAACATATAACAAAAAACAAAACTGAGAAGCAGTGAGACCATCTTTTTAGAGGCTATAGGTTGTTCCATGATGGAAGTTTGGCTCAGAGACTGGCACATAACAACAGCTACCAGAAGCAGGATCACTGAGGACCTTTATCTATAGCACAGCCTTAGCACATGAGAGAGGCAATTGCTGCCTTGCATCCTTTTCATCTGCAAGTGTTCTTTGGGTCTGCTTAGCTCTAGCTGCCCTAGCTGTAATGAACCCACACACTGACATGTGACCAGCAGGTTCAGGGAGGTTCTTCTCCCTCTGGACTCGGCACTGCTGAGACCGCTCCTTGAATCCTTTGTGCAGTTGTNAGATTTAGGCTAGAGATTAGGAGGAAGTTTTTTTATGGAAAGGGTCATTAGGCATTGGAACAGGCTGCCCGGGGGGGTGGTTGATTTGCCTTCCCTGGAGGTGTTTAAGGCACGAGTAGACGAGGTCCTGAGGGACATGGTTTAGTGTTTGATGGGAATGGTTGGACTCGATGATCCGATGGGTCTCTTCCAACCTGGTGATTCTATGATTCTATGATTCTATGATTCTATGATTCATCAGCTGATTATAGCACTGGACCTCAGGCATATCTCTCTGTATTGCACTAGTGAGTTGTGCTTCTGCAATTTACTTTATACTGATGAATCAGGAAGTTTTTTTCTATTTTTTTTCCTATATATAGACTTTGCTATTTGTACTGTGTGTATTGAAAACTGTGGTGACATGTCAGTAAGTGCTTCATCATGATGTAATTAGTGCACATACCAGCCCTTCAGACCAGCAGCCAGCTGTGGCTTATCAAGAACTTGGCTGCAGGCTTCGATTCATTTATGAGCAATATTCTCCCCTTCATATCTGATCACCACGTCCTTTTGAAAATAAACCTCAGCAGCACATCCAGACAGTACACATTGTATGTTTGGACAAACCAGCAACACCAGCCAGATGTCCTGGCATGGATGCACAGACCCTATGATTTCAGTAGTGTGAGGGTCAGAGACACCCCCTGAAAAATAAGCTTTTCTGCTGATGCTCCTGTCTGAGTCACTGAGCTGTACTTCCACAGTCACTTTCTTGTGAGACAGCAGAGTATTCATCCTTTTATCCCAATGACTCTTCTAAACTAATGCCTGTCCTGGTGGAGCCTGTCTTGCTCTTTGCCCAGCAAAGTGTGATCTCTGTGCAGGCATCTGTAAAGAGATGAAGGGTGGTTTATGGTGATCCCCCACAGCCACCATCTCACAGATGACCGCAGTGAAGTGCAGAGCAAGGAAACCCCGTTTTCTGACTTTCTAAACTGCCTGCTTGCTCTGTGAGTGGCTATAAGGTAGCTGGAGGCCACATTATCTTGATCCTCACCCTAAACTCTCTGGCAATTACTCATCCACAGGCACAATCACTGGCAATCCCAACATGCAGAGGTGGGACAATGGCTTCCATAGGCAAGGGTATGGAAATTGATGTCCTTCTCTGACTCCTCGTCAAATGCAGGACTGTTTTCTGTGGGATTTGTGTGTGAGGGGATTTCTTGTGTGACTACAGTTCTGTAACTGTGTTCTGAATGTTCAAAGAGAATGTGATTTTTGATGGAATTTTTCCAGCTCAGCTCAGTAATTAAGAAGTTCCTTCAGCTGAAGTGGGGCACACTACTGAGTATCATTAGGTTTATTCTTGTGTCAGAAATATAGGAAACTGAACTGTTTAGGCAAATAGCCAGTGTAAATAAATATCATCATATGATGCAGATAAAGCCAGTCAATCAAGTTGCTTCCTTCTAGGGAAATAACAGAAATACATATGCAGCTATTGCTATCCCATTCATGGACTTTTAAAATTTATTCCCTCAAGCTACTTATGAGCAACTTTGAATCCATTAGTAACATTTTCAGATCGTGTTTGGTTTCCTGGTACAGGAAGTAATAATAGTAAAGCAAACAAATATCTTAATTAAACCAGCACGTGGAAAAAGGCAAAGGTAATGTCATGCTATTACATTCTATGAGACTTGTAATACTAATGAAGCAATCCTCACTAGTAAGCACTTTTAAGATGTGGTGATATTCCATATATAATCTGCCAGGGTTTCTCCTAGAAAAAAAACACATTAAAAGGTAACATTGCAGAGCAGAGTGCCAAATGTCTTAGTTGAATAGCATCTTTCTAAAGGGACAGGGACATAAAAGAAATTCCTGCCCTGTGTGAGAAAGTGTAAGAAAAAAGACAGTAGGTGTTCCCTGAGAAGTGAGCTCCTGACTGTGATGTATGGCTGTGCTGTGCTACACACCATCCACAGGAGCATGAACATGGGACCAGGGGATAATATATAATGTTCTCAAGTTATACAATTTTTAAATATTTTAATATATACCCTATGTACAGTGTTGTGCATACAGATTCTATGACCTTGGCCAAAAGTGAGTGGGAAGTACTCCTTTCTGACTTTATTATAAGCCATTCATCAGCTTATGACCACAGCTAGGATACTGACCACAAAAACAACAAGGGAAATGAGGTGAAAATCAGGCTCATGGAAGGAAGAGACTCTCATGCCCTATTTGTTTCTACACAAACAATTTTAACAAGATAAAACCAACTTTCTTTTCATACTGAGTAGAGATGTGCCACTTACTATGCTTTTTAACAGCTGGTTGGCAGGAGCTGAGGAAAATAGTGATTTGTGGGAACATAACCTAAAAATGTAACAGCAGAATGAGGTCTCAACAAGTGGCTGCACAGTGGCTGGTACTTCCTATCCTTTGTTGCATTCATGGGAGGATGTGCAGCACCTCCTCCTTGGGCAGTGAAAGCCACCATTCCCTTACTGCTGCCCTCCCCTTTTTATACCTCTGCTTTAGGTTGAAAACATCACAGACAAAAGCTGATGTTTTTACTGGCTATGGTGCTTGCTTCACAATGCAAGGAAACAGAATGGTTGCAGTGAATTTGAACTCTTCCTCTGCTATGAAGGATAGCCAGAAGTATTCTAAAATAAGTGAATCTTCCTAATAGTGTGGTGAATCTTTCTAGTTGTGTGGTGAATCTCTGTATGTTTTTTTTTTATCAATGAGAAGAATAACATATTGGAGGAAACGCTCCGGTTTGCTGTATTTCCACCTTGTTTGGATACTGTTCTCTCTAGCAGTTAAGCTTTATGTGTTAAGCTGAAAGAATATTTTTGGTTTTGTCTCTAATGGAAACAGGGCCTAGAGATACATGTCAGTATATCAAAACTACAACACACTATATTTACATATACAGTAAGCATTTCTCTCATAGCAATCCAAAAAATTCAGCAGCTTTTCCTTTTCTTTTTTCCTCTCTGTTTTTTCTCTTTTTTTGTTGTTTGTATGTTGGCCCTGCATGTTAGGATACCAAAAAGATTTGACAAAATGCAGATGCAGGCAATTTTCTTTTAATTCAGACCACATGAGCCACTAGCAGAGGGCATATAACTATTTGGAAATGTATGATTTGTGAGCAGCTTTAGGGACAACACATACCAGCTTGGACTGTACAGCTGATGGTTTCCCTCTTCCTACATGATACAAATCTGAACCCATCCGTTCTACGTAAATGGAGTATTATAGTGTGTACTTACACTGTCTTGGTAGCTGGTGTGGCACTGGAGGAAAAAGGCCAGGCCACTCAAGCTACTCATTTAATTTTCTTCCTTCAGTAGAAGTTTGCTCTGATTTTTATCTCTTGATATTCTTTAAAAGAGTTTAACTTTTAATTGTATATTCCCCTTTAAAAAAGACAGTTGACAAATACTAAAGACAAGAGAAAACCAGGAAATCTTATTTCAAAATATGAAATAAAATATTCAGGGTTTTTTTATACACTCTGGCAGAGATGTTGACACTGCAGAAGTACTGTTCACAAGCATATCACAATTCTGGGAAATGCCATGACTGTTGCCATTTCGGGTTTTTTTCCCTAATACAAATTCATTTATTATTTTGCTGATATTCATTTTTTTACCTTACAAGAAAGTTTAGGACAAATTTTCAGAAACAGACTTCTCATTGTTTTCAAGCCCAGACACAGCTCAGAAATACTGTCACAGGAATTTACTCCCTGCACTATTGTTTCCTTGTGCATATGAGACGTAGTGGAAGCTGCATTATAAGACTAGCTATTGGCTTCAGGGAAGTAATGCAAGGCTTTAATTTCTTCTGTGCTGAATAAACTGGCTAGTAGCAGTACTCACAGCCTCCACTGGGCTAAATGAGAGCAAGATACTCCTCCTAAGCAATGTCAACACTGCAATGTATCTTTTCTGTTTCTCCACATTGATGATACAGAAATGCAAGAATAATGATAACTGTTGGAATACTGTCTGGGGAAATTAAAAAAAAAAAAGCCAAACCCACAGGTGTCATGTCTACATGAACAACTGGTAGGAGCTTTATTTTGACCAGCAGACAAAGAGCTTCCCAGAGCTGACATGTAGAAGTGAAGGAAAAAGGGAAGAGTCCTGATTACATTTACACCATTCAGCTTCACTAGATTTGTTTTCATGTGAAAGTGCTGCCCAAATGGCCAAAGGTGGTCACAGTGTGATACAACAAACCAGGCACTTATTTAGACCACTGAAGATGGGTGTTGTTCACCAGTTCATTGCTGTATGAGTCTATTCCATGCAACGCAGAAACCTTGAGCTCAAGTGGAGATCTTGTAGAAATGTTCACTCAGAGCAATGGGAAACATGGAAGGATGCTGGGTACCATATGGTGTAATGTAAACATTTGGATTGGCATCACCACTGTGAGGAATCAGCTAAAAAGCTGTTGGGGAGAGTGCAGCAAAAGTGATCTGGCTCAACTAACTGCTACATAGTGGATGGGGGGCCCTCTGCACCACTTCTGCCCTCCCACCTAGACTGTTATTCTTCTTCGCTTTAACATCTTTGTTACTAGCCATTCCTTATCTATGCCCCTGATAAATGCCAAGAGCTTTGCACTCAAATCACTGTACTGATGAGGTCTGGCAAAGCCTCCTATGCTGAGTGGAGGTTTGAAAAGGGTACCAGTGTGCACTGTCAGGCTGTTGCATTTTAATTCTTTTATCAGGAGCTCTACTTTAATTTTGACTGACAGTGAGTGAAGTTAATTTCTTTCCTGCAGAACAGATGAGCATATCTTCAGAGAGCCAGCACAGCAGTGCTGCATGTGCTGGCTGGTGGGAAGTGTCGAGCAGCAGGGCAAGTTCAGCTGTCTCACAGGGCTGGAATGCATCATCCCTTATGACACACACTTCCTCTGGAGCCCATTTCACCTTGGAAATTTTTTTCAGAAAGGCTGTGTGAACTCCACCGACACATACAAGGGGCTGCCAAAAAAAGCCACAAACTTCTCATTTTGGGACAGAAACAACAACTGCTGAGTATTTTCTTGATTCTGAACACTGCAAAGTCTGCAATTTTTTCAGCAACTCTTTTATTAGAGAAGGGGAAAAATCTTCAATTCTTTTGAGAAATCTCCAGACTAATATTTCCATTAATATTTTTTGAGGAAGTCTTGTATCCCTCATTGACTAGGGTGACTCGGGCAGGCCTCTTGTGTGGACTACAGGAGGTAAGTGAGGTTGTGTAGGGAAAAAATCAGAGGGGCTAAGGCTGAACTAGAAATCAGGTTGGCAAAGACCGTGAAGGGTAATAAGAAATCCTTCTACAAATATATAAATAACAAAAGGAGAACTAGGGAGACCATACAGTCCCATTTGGACACAGAGGGAACAACAGT
>WAAB01017158.1:0-20490 GCA_013389865.1 Piaya cayana | reverse complement strand
AGGATGTTGAGGCTCTGGAGTGAGTCCAGAGAAGAGCAAAGAAGCTGGGGAAGGGGCTGGAGAACATTCCTTATGAGGAATGACTGAGAGAGCTGGGGCTGTTAAGCCTGGAGAAGAGGAGGCTGAGAGGAGACCTCATTGCTCTCTATAACTACCTGAGGGGAGGTTGTAGAGAGGAGGGAGCTGGGCTCTTCTCCCAAGTGACAGGGGACAGAACAAGAGGGAATGGCCTCAAGCTCCTCCAGGGGAGATTTAGGTTAGAGATTAGGAGGAAGTTTTTTACGGAAAGGGTCATTAGACATTGGAATATGCTGTCCAGGTAGATGGTTGATTTGCCTTCCCTGGAGGTGTTTAAGGCATGGGTAGACAAAGTCCTGAGGGACATGGTTTAGTGTTTGTTGGGAATGGTTGAACTCGATGATCCGATGGGTCTCTTCCAACCTGGTGATTCTATGATTCTATGACATTCCCATAGTGTGTTCCAACTTCTGCAAAAAACATTAACATAGACCTCTAGCAACACAGCTCTGTTAAGCTAGAATACAACATCTGTTTTGCAAAGTATCTAATTCGCTCCATATAACTTGAATGTGTCATAGGAGAGTTGGACGGGGACCAAGATCTTTTACTATGCTCCAATTTACCTTCAGATATAAGATCAATGTGGGATTTGTTTAAATGTAAAACAAATCTTATCTCATGTTTCTTCAAGTATCTCAAATGCTATAGAGAAAGCAAAATTAAAACTCCAAAGAGTGCATTGCATGCCCTGTATTCCCCACAGCAAAATGTCATACAGACCATGTGCAACTGGAGCTTAGTCACAGCCTTTCAAGCATACAAAGCAGTATACAGGCAGTAGGAAGGCTCTCAACTACTGTGCCAGGCTTTCACAGAATGAGATGTAATATGGTGGTAAAGATTCTCAATGTATTACAGATACCTAAGAAAAATCATCCAAATACTGAGAAAAATCTGAAACGGGCTTGGTCTGTTTTTCAAGTTATAATGGCATCAGAACTGAAAAGGGAACAGCATGACAGGATCCTTTAGATCACCTCCACACCCTCACATATTCACAAGACAGGAAAGGCAGTAGAATAACACACAAGGGAGCTCTGGGACCGCATGAGCAACTGCTGTTCTCGATAGGCCCTGTCAGAGGGAAGTGAATAAAAATATACATGTTTCTATTTATAGATATACTATGAATGCTGCAATTGTTAAGAACTTTCCCTTACAACAATAAATCATTGCCTTTGAAAATATTTTGTGTTACCTTAGATACATCAGTGTCTGAAATTCAGTATAGTTTTATTGGATTCCTAAGAGCCTCCACAAGAAGCCTGATATGAACTTACTGAGGGGTATTACAAAGACCTTTGATGTACATCTCCTTCATAGCAGTCCCTCTTGCCTGCAAATGCCATGAGTGCAGTGGACCCAATGCTGCAACACACAGTTTCAAAGCAGCAATGACAAAAAGGTGCTATTTAGCTGAACCCACTAGAATCTACTCATTATGCTTTTATAGTATCTTGGCTATTGAAGGTATTACAGAGATCCAGCACACCCTCCATTTTCCAGATTTGGGAATTTGCCTGCTATGTATCTAACTCTATATATCTCCATATAAATGTATGAAATCTCAAAGGTAATTTTTGATGCCCTTAACACTATTCTTGTATTTGTTCTTAAACTCCACATGCTGGTGCTGAGTGTGCTGTGGAAAACACAGAATCTGTCTGTGTAACTTCATTCATACTACTTGTGTATACCTATAATCATATGTTTTACTTAAAACAATTAGTTTAATTAAATTAATTTAAAAGAATTAAATTATTAATGCTAATAAGAAAGAGACAAATTCAGATCAGGTACAATTTTCATAGAGGTTTTCAGGACAGATTTAAGAGTAACAGAAAATAAAATTTTCAACAATAATGGCATAAATTGTATTAATTTTTCTTGTGCTTAGTTGTAAGATCTGTATTTGTCTGGGTTTTAAATGTGTAAATTCAGAGAAGTTTTATTAGACTGAAAATACCAGAAGAATTGTATTATTCTTTCATCAGTTTTGCTTTAGAATTGAACTCTTTCCTTTATGTGCAAAGGAGCATGAAAGTTACCAGTGTTTGCTTTGCACAAACAATTAGGATAGTGTCTGGAGGTATTCTTAAAGGCCACATTCAGCTCTTGGAGAAATTTGTGTAGCTTATTAACACCAGTGTGTTGAGATCTGTGAAACAACAAATGGGATATTCTGTATTCTCTAGGAGATTGCAAACAGATTGCATTTCCATAAAGTAATTATATGTGGTGATTAAATCTTCCACAAGTTATAGTTTCAGGACCAGTAATCTCTCAATTTCAGAGCACTGTAGTCTCTTCATATAACCCTGCTTCTTTCTGTTCAGTTTCTGGCCATGACTGCTGACAGTGTAGGACATATGCTCCCCCTACATTACCACAGGGATTATGCTTGTGAAATCTCTTCTGCTCTCCTGAGACAGAGAAGTGTGAGTAGAAAAGCACGAAATCTTGTAGACCTATTTCATGGAACATTCGCCTAAACAACTGCAGTTCCAGAAAATTGTCAGTTGGTCTGAAAAATTGGGGTCTGTTCAAATGTATCTTCATTAGTTAGCACCAGTTTTAATGAAACCCTTCTGCCTCCACTCTGAACTGTTTCTTTCACAAGTGGTCTTGGTTTTATTCTTGTAAACTTCTGTGAACTAGCTTAGTTGGTGCTGCAGGAGGCACGAGCGGACATGAGACTAGTAGACAAAATTGGACATGAGACTGCCCACAAGGATAAGAGTAACTTCCTAAGAAACGAACATGTAGAATGTGAAGTTGTGGCTCAGTTACCTCCAAGAATACAACCAAGAAGAGTAATTTGGTCTGAAGCCATTGCTGATGATCTCTAGAGACATTATGGGAAATTGTTAGACTAGTGCTTTCCTTGCCCTTTCTCCACAGTCATTGGCGAGAGAGGCAGAACACCAGACTTCAGTACTTCCAGACTTCCCCTTGCCTTCTGGGATGACTTCTGTCCATCAGGCTCTGAATTAAATGGAGACATGGGCAAGAAAAGGTAACATATGCATCACATTGCTACAAATATGGAGGAAGAAAATTAGAAGGAAGAGATGACAAAAATGAGTATGACAGAGATCTGGTTGAGACTTGCAGGTGTACTGTCTAAAAGGCAAGATCAAGTCCTTAAAAACTAAATATGGATAATAACAGTTTAGATACAAAAAGACAAAATGGACAATGTGTCCAACAATATGAATATTATGTTAACATCAACAGCCAGAATGAGTGAGAGGAAGCAAGGTCTCCAAAAAACATCAGGATTTTTATCCAAATCCTACTAAGTACCATCTGATGGCCGAATATTAAGAAAGACATGTCAGTCAGAGACCAAAATGGAGGGATGATGTCAAATGCTATGAATTAGGAGAAAACGGAAGACTTGTGAGTCACTGGTAGGCATTTACTAGCTAATCATATAAAGACTAATAATTCAAAGAAGGAAGGGGAAAGGCATGGATGTTAATGGGATAAATACTAAAGGATGATCCAGAATACTGTGGGGTTGGAAGTAAAATATCTTTAAGGTCCTTTCCAACCCAAGCCATTCTATGATTCTGTGAACACAGAAGGAGGAATACTCTATTAGTAGTTTACAGTAGACTTAAGAAGAATCAAGAGACGTTATAAGTTTAGAGTGAAAACTGTGTTGGAATATCTCAGCACTCCCCATCACATCCACTGGGCAGATGATGTTATGAAGTCTGCAAAAAAACATGCATACCTTCCTGCCACATTTCCCTGATACTGTTTCCACAAAAATAATCTAATTTTTCTGCTGACAACCCTATAGTGTTTGGCAGAAGTGGATTTTCTTTTAACATGCCTGCTGATGACAGAAAAATCCTGATGTCTGCTGCTGATAGCAATGGCAAAATACTTAACATTTGAGTGGAGATAGTTCTGTCAACATGGAGGAGTGTTCCACGTCCCAGACCACACAGGTCTATCTCATTATGACAGAAACATTGAACTGAATTTTATGACCGGATTTTTCAAATCTGTCAGGTGTGAAGAATGTAAAGCAATAACCCCCTTCAGTCCTAGTTAAGCTAGTAGAATGAAAAAGACCTAGGTATCAGCTTCTCAGGGACAGATGATTAATTTTTGTACATAGTGGGTCACTGTCCCCTCCTAATATAAACTCATGGTCTCTAAAGGTAACCACTCAAAGCCTACGGAAATCATGCTGTGTCTTTCTGCTGGTTTCAACTCAGATCTTGTTCTTACCAGTATAAATGCAGCAGCTGAACAGTACATGGACAATTCTGTAAATTTTCAAGACTTGCATACTAGCTCACAAGGAAGCCATTGGATTTATATTATGCACTGAACTATTGTGTCCTGATTTGTAAATATGAAAGAGTCAAGGTTCTTCATGCATGTCATTGATTAACAGAGAAATAACTAAAAATCATCTGTAGCATTTGCTGTACCAAAGAGTTTGTGCTCTCATTTTTCAGCATGTCCTGACTTTTTGGGAAGAACTTATTCTAAACAGGAAAATATTCTTTCTCACATAATTATCATGGCAGTGCAGGACATTTGTTTAGTTTTCCTTGTTTCTGAAAGATCAAATATTAATGTTCTAAACACTACCACTTCCTCTGGTGTTTCCAAAGATGTTAGTAGCACATGCATTCTGAAGCTACAAATAATGCTTATCAGCTGGTACTTCAGGCTTGATAAATCAGCTTCCAGCTCACACTTTACAAGGTTCCAGTTCTCACCAATTAAAGGTAAGCTGTTCAGTTATTAAAGGACAAAAAGCCCTCTGCTTCTTAGGAGATTCTTCATCATAACAATGAGCTCTCAGGTCTATTGCCTGCCAGCAAAACTGGCATTCCTCACACAGTATATATCTTGCAGTACTTACAGTGCCACCTTGACTAAAAAATGAACCAATGTCTCACTGAATGTACAGGAGTTTAAGCACTGTACTTTTGTTATGTCGAGCTGTTTCAGTATGATGATGCATTTCCCATAGAAAGTCCCTGTGCTGGCCTATAACTGGCTTTAATGGCCTTTGATAAAGACACATTCTGGAAAGACAGGGTGATGAGAAGTAGGCAGCTTCCATAATCTCCATGCACAATACCAACCAGCAACAGGTAACTGGAGCCATTTAGATTGTAATTGTATTTTTGTGCTGAAGCATCCATGGAATACCTGCAAGACCTTACTGTCTTGAAAAGCTCTTACTAGGTACTTACTATAAGGGACAGATGTTAAAGTGTGGAGCCTTTCCTGAAATCAGTTGAAATTTGTCCAAAACTTCTGTAAACTGACTGGTCTTCATCTCACATCTTCTTGCAGTGTCCTTCTCTGATGCTCTCCAGACTCCCAGATGCTTTCTCTAAATCTGCCTTAAGCCACTCTATGAACTCCATCATCCATTCTTAGTACTCACTCCTTTTCTTGAACAGCAAACTTTTCCACACAATCCTTCTCTGCCAAGTCCTTTCCTGACTTTTGTAATCTAAAGCACTTCAGAATGCCCTCAGAGTCTGACGTTGTAAGGGTAATTTTGCAGAAAACAGAAACATTATTTCACTTCAGGCTGATTCCTCCAGAAGACTTAATCAGGAAGTAAAATGAAGTGTAGACTAAACGTTGATTTTGGGTTGTTAGTAACAACTAGGAGGTACTGAATCAACTGTGACAGTAAAATTAGGTCTTAAAATGCAAGATATCAAACATTTCCAGAATATTTAGGCAAGAGGCTTCCAGTTCATTTGAGAACTGAAACCTTATTACTGGAAACATTTTTTAATTAGAAAATAGGACACTCAGTATTTTCTCTACAAATGTAGAATAATTGTATTCAATCTGAAATACAACTATATCTTATAACAGGTCTGCTTAAATTAAATAATCACCCTTTCATGAAACAGAAGACTGAAGCTCAGGCCCATAGTTGTCCTGTGACTTTCAGACTCTTGCACTTATGTTGATAATATAGCACCTGGAAATTACCTGTTCAAAGTTTTGAAGAAGATGAATGGACAATACGTACATTAAAGAAAGTACAGTCCAGCTACCAGATTTTAAAAAGAATATGTAATATTAAAAATTATTAATATGATTAATATGAATATTATGAACAAATTAAGAGTTAGCACTGTTTTAAACATTTTTTCAATTGTTTCTAATGGTTGCACAAATCTTCCAAGAATAAGGTAATTTCTTGGACTTCTAATATAAATTTATGCCTAAAATGATATTATGTAGCATAAATGTATATTAATGCAGTGATTCAGATAGAAAATCAGCAGTAGCTCCTTAATTTTATATCATAATTATATGCTTGAAACTAAAATATTTCAGGGATAGCCAACATCATAGAACATATGTTCTTAGTTGGTGTTGAAAATGCAATATACTAGTCTTTGGATGTTAAACATTCCTTATCCAATGTTACAATGTCAATTAAATTCTGCTTAATAGCACAGATATACTCATTGGTCTCAGCTGTAAAACTTGCAGAAATCTACTAAAGCTCCTGATTCAGTTCTTAATGAAGGAAGAAAAAGTCCGGGAAACAATGGAATTGACCACTGTCCTAGGGTTAAAAGTCTGTTTAGGAATGCCATCTTGCTTCTAAGTCTTAAGGCATAACAATATAATTTATTTAGAAACTGGAAAAATAGATAGGTCAGTCCTATGACATGGCAGATTGCAGATTACCACGTCCATCAACTTCATTGTTGAATTCAAAACTATTCAGTAGTTCCCCATTTAGCTGACTCAATAGTTTTTGAAAACACAGGAGTTATGTCTGCAAATTATGGAAGTCCACCTACACACTCTAATCAGTAGCTAATGTGTAGGACTTGTGATATAAGTGCACTTTCCTACAAACACCCAAAGTACACTTTGAACATGAGGCAGAGGCAGCTATTTAGAAGGATAAAGATCCTCCCTGTGTGAAAAAGCAGATATGCTAAATGACCATGGAGTCACCTCTCTGAACGATAAGCTAGGGGGAAAACTTCCCTGACATCACAGCTCAATATCTGCCAATGTAGCCTGCAGCATGGAGACAACCCTGACTGCCTTGGTCTTGTCTCTGTCCCCTTGGCATTATGAAGGGAGTCTGATGAGTGGCAGCCTGGGTGGTGTTGAGGTTTCTATTCTTCCATACACATTCTTCAGTGCAAGCAATCTTAGTGAATATAGTCACCCTTGTAAACTGCTAACATCACCAGACAGGGAGACTTCTTTCATCAAGAGTGAAGTTAAGAAGCCCATTGACACAGTGTAGTCAGTGGAGGAAGGTAAGCTCTACCTCAGGGAAAATCAGATTTTTCCTTGAGTGCTCTGAATGGTGTCTGTCTTCCTCCAGGAGACTCAGCAGACACGGTCTTGCAGTTCTACTCATGCACACACTTCAAGTATTTTTCTCATAAACCTACAGTAAGTGTACCAACCACTCCTGAGAAGCTATTTCCTTGTGCCAGTTTTTCAGCCTAGAATTGCTCTCATGGGAGGCTGTGCTCTTTCTCTGTTTGTGCTTGTCTCTTTGACTTGCTAGAGGTTTCTCTCCACAATCCCAGGAAAGTACAGGAATTATTTTTATACCTACCCAATACCTCACAGACAGTCTTCAGGCACACAAGCTTCTGTCTTGTTTTCAAGATTTGTAAATCTCTGCTTTCTCAGTAAAAAATATAGGGTGAAACTTGCTGCAAACAAAAGCTGTCACTTTTCCAAAGTCAGATTAAACACCATGTCTGAATTCCAATTACATCTTTTGTATATTTAAAAAAAAAAAAGTCAGCCAAGTAGGGGTTTTGAAACAACATTTCATTTTGGTTAATGCAATCAGATGTCTTCTTTTAAAGTTAGGCTATGATTAGTAGTCACCCATAGACAAGTACAGTAAGGATACTGGCTGTCCAGAGTAGCATGGGCTACTTAGAGAATGGGCTACACAGATTTTGGATCTGTGTACATGTAAGTAATCAGGTTTAACTACTGATTTATTCTTGTATAGGTGCATAGACAATAGGTTACAAGTGGTGCTCTTTTTCAAAGGTTTAAATTTGACGAATGCATAGCAACTACATTCAGAAAGATTTTTCAGACACTGTTGCTACAAACAAAGCATACCTTCAACACACTTACAAGGAGGAAATAGCAAGCACACATAAAACATAGAAAATGATATTCTGGCAAAAGGACATCAAACTACAGAGAGACCTGGGAGTTTCCCTTCCCTTCCCTTTCTGCAGTTTCTCTTTGAACAAATTGCTTTAGGAAGATAGTAAAAAAAATGTATGGCACCTCTTTTACAGAAGGAATATTTTCAGTTCTTAAGTGAAATCAGAGATAAGATACAGATAGAAACAGACAATTTGAAGGTTGCAAGGGTAGACATTTAGAAAAACCTGTTAGGGCTAAAGTGTGTCAGAAGTTATTCTATTGCTTCATTCTTACAAAACTCATGGAAAACAGTTGAATGTTTTCCAGAAGATTTGATGACAATCATTGACAAAATATATTTGTAAAGTTTAATTTGTTGCAGCAGCTAATTAGAATGACCACTAATGACAGGAAGAGCCAAAATAAAGCTGGTTAAATTCTGTATTTATCTGGGAATTTCTCAAGATGTTGTCATGCATCTGTGTGTCTCTACTAGGTTTTTTCCCCAGAAATTATGCTTACATAGTGCACTTCACCATAGATGCCTAGACCTGAGTTCTGTTTATTTCTTTGGAAATATTACAGACCCAAATTCAACAGTGAATATGGTAGAAAAAGCCCTGGGAAGCTGGGCTTTTTTCATACACATTTTAATATCTCATCCCATCATTGCCCTATCACTCAACATTCATCGATAACCATTAATGATAGTAAACATATATTCCTTGGCTTTAAACCAGCATTTAAGGAAATCTTTATGAATCTTTATTGAAGAAGCTGTCTCTCTAGCAGATGGAATTTATTTTTGCAAAGAACATGATAAATCTGATAAAAACCTCACCATAAAAAGTTTCAGAGTTTTTAAATAGCAGAAGACCCAACATTATTTGTTATTGAAAAAGTGCATTTATGATTTCTAAGATATATAAAAACCCAAATAACCCTCTGCTTAAAGTAGAAATATAACTGGTGAACTTATCTCACTGTCCAAACAGCACATAACATCTACTAAACAACAGATGTTGAAACATACTGCAACATGGTTAAAGTCAGCAAGAGTATAACAAATCCTCAAGCTTTTCAGTTATCATTTAATCCTGAAAATGTCTGCTTGGCCATCTCAGGGAAATCTGCCTTCCAGGTAAGTGCCAATCATGTGAACATATCACAATACAAATTGTTAATATTGGGAAGAAATAAAGCAAGGACTTACAAAAGAAAAAATAATAGGAACCAGGGGCTTGAGAAGAAAAGTAATGGATTGGGCCTGAGAAGGATAAATAAGAAACAGACTACGCAGGGAAAGAGCCGTAACAAAAGATGGTGAGAACAGAGGGTTTAAAAACAAGAAACTGCCCTCCATAGCACCGCGTTTCTAGCAAGGAGAAATCTAGGGCAAAATACCTTTTCTGTTAGCCTCTGCTTCTACCCCAGAGAAACAAGGTTTGCAGCAGAATGCTTGTTTCCCAGGGATCAAATGCCTCCATATTAACTTTTGCTGTCTGTGCTGTGTTTTTTACTAAGACAGAAAATATTACTTCATGTGCAAGTCTGCACACGTGAGTGACTACTCTGAAAGTACTGTACCAAGATAGCTAGTGGTTGCCTTCAGGGTATTAGGTCCTTCAAATTATTTGGCTGGTTTTGACTCCATGAAGGAATACTAAGATGTGAGGTAGAATCACACTGCTATCTCCATACAAGTAATGACCTCATTTACATTGAATAGCGGGAGCTGAGACAAACCTGGGAAGTTGTGGACACCATCCAACAGCCTGTTTTGATGTTTTAGTCTTGCCCGCACAAGTTCTTGCGGGTTAATATTTCTCATAACACATGTGATGTGGTGTGGGCTACAGACATAAATACTAAAAGAAGCTCGCTTTTTTTTGCACAGTAGTTTGGTGCCATATGCAACTTTGGTCCCCAGGGTGAGCTTATTCAGGGCAGTGGCAGTTAAAAAGCCTGGTTTTGGACTGGTGAACAGTACCTGTGAGAAAACACTAAAATCAAACCACAAAAAACCACTCATGTTCACTTCAAAGAGATATGGCCTCAATTTAAAATTGAAGAAAGAACTACATGTGATCCAGGATAGTTTTACAGAAATAAATAAATGCTTTTCTCCCACTTGTAGACTCACACAGGAGGTAAGATGAGCTAGTATTGCCTAGAAGACTAGTCATTCCCCTGTCTATAACTCTAAAGGTCTTTCAGACCATTGATCCCATTGGAATAAACACTGTGGCTATGCTGAACAGAAAAGCAATGAAATCTTGATCCATGCCTGGATTTTTTGAACAACTTTTCTGGCTAGCATCTGGACTTAGAAGAAGATTTTAGGAGGGACAATCCAACAACATTTATTTTCACTGAGCTCTATGATTTTCTGATCCAGCTGAGAAATATGAACACCCACACACATTTTCATTCAAGAAATTGTGTGAAGCTGCTTCCTGCTTCTCATTACCCAACAGCTCCCTGTGTCTTCATTTGTTATCACAAGTACTAAATCTATGTGTATTCATTAACAACAAGCTAGAAAAATCACAGATGTGCCAAGAGTAGAAAGAAGTTTCTCACAGACTTAATGGCTGAAACGTAAATCTGCCTCCTGCTGAGATGTAAATTCAAACCCAAGTGCAGCCAATATCCTGGAAGGCATTTGGAGTTGAAGCCACTGCTTCCAATCTTATTGTTTTGGCTTCTCTTTGCTGGACTGGCAGTGTCAGCACTATAACTTGTGTAAGTGCCAAGCACAGGAAGGAATATTAGAATTTTTCAGTTTGGCTTCATTTTTGAAGTTTTGTATGAATATGGATTCATGAGTAAAGACCAGAGATCTACATATCTCAAAATATATCTTAAGACTCTGTATTTATAAAGATTTGATATTTATAGTATGTGACAACAGGGAGACAATTGAAATAGAGGCTGAGGTGTGAACAGTAAGAGTTATTATTTAGCCTGAGTTATTAAAACAGTATAGAATACATTAAATGTTGATGGTAAGCTGAAGGAAGTCTGGAGAAAACATTGGGACTGATAAGAAATAAAGAAACATGTCCTGTGAGGAAAGGTTGAAGGAAAAAAATGTTTATTTTGTCTAGAAGATACAGGAACACGATAACTGTTGCCTGACACTTAGCGGCTGCTGTTAAGTCTGGTGACCCATTCTCTTGTAACCATGGGGTAAGGCAAGAAGCAAATTTAAAGTGTTACAGTAGAAATTTATAATAGATGTTATAATTTTTTTCTAGTATCAGGATGGTAGAACATGGGAATGAGTGAACTATTTCAGCAGAGACACCTGGGCATATCTGAGGCACAATTAATGTAATCTAGTTTTAGACAACCACTGTAGAATTAAATGGTAAGTTTGTAGATGATACCAGGTTTGGTGGGAGTGTTGATTTGCCTGAGGGTAGATAGGTTGTGCAGAGGAACCTAGACACCAGCATTTAAGGAAATCTTCATGAATCTAGCAGGACTAGAAAAGTGATCCTTTCCCTGTATTTTCACTGGTGAAGCTGCACCTTGAATAAAGTGTTCAGTTTTGGGCCTCTCACTACAAGAAGCACATTGAGTTGCTAGAGCATGTCCAGAGAAGGGTAATAAAGCTGGAAAAAGATTTAGAACATTACACTTATGAGGAATGGCTGAGGGAGCTGGGGTTGTTTAGTCTAGAGAATAGGAGACAGAGGGGAGACCTTATCACTCTCCACAGCTACCTAAAAGGAAGGTGTAGCAACATTGGGATTGGTCATTTCTCCATGGCAGCTAGTGATAGGACAAGGGGAAGTGGGCTCAAGATCCACCAGGGGAGATTTAGGTTCTGTATTAGGAGGAATTTCTTTACTGAAAAGGTCATCAAGCATTGGAACAGGCTGCCCAGGGAGGTGGTTGAGTCACTATCCCTGAAGGTGTTTAAAAGACAAATACATGTCATACTTGGCGACATGATCTACTCTCAGACTTAGCAGGTCTGAACTGATGGTTGGACTTGATGATCTTAAAAGTCTATTCCAACTGAAACCATTTGATGACTCTATATGAAATCATTCTATGATTCCATGAATGCCCTGGAAATACACTTTTCTCCCCAAGTGGCACTGAAGAAAGCCTGGAGTGACAAACTTCAGTATAGTTACCCTCATTCCATCAGATGAATCCCTGTCCCAGATGTCCATTTTGGATTGATAGTCCCAAAGCACAGGGTCTGCCTTGGCACTCTGACAAAATATAAGGATGTGGTTTTTTTCCCTGAAGTTCTGTAAGGACACCAGATTTTCCCTGTCTCTTCCTGTCAAGCTGCAGCCCTGAGAACAAAATAATTCCCAGCACCATAGCAAGGGAGATGTCAGGACCTCTCACATCCCAGTTCTTGACCCAGCCTGACAGCCTGCTGCAGGATGGGGATGTTTCCACCTACCTTACACCCCTTTAAAAAGATACCAATGAGTATTTTTAAGAGGTGATTGTGGGAACATTACTTATGGTCTGTTTAGCTATGATTCATCTTGCTTCTGTGCTGGGACTTCAACTAAGCTCATCAACAGAGATTACAATTTTTCTGTGGTCACAGAGTTACTAAGAGATATTCGATGGAAAAGACAACAGAATACAGGGTTATTAAAACACAAAAATATTACTAATAGTAAGACCTGTTAGACTGAGGTAGAAAGTTATGTCAAGTTTAGAGGAAGAGCATCAATGAGTCTATTAAAAATGAGTTCAAAGCATGTTGGAATAAAGACTGTGAGTGATGTTGACAAAAAGACATTGAGAGTCTGGATCAGAAGTAATATAACAGGTCTTTTGGATTATTAACATCTATGAGTTTCAGACTACACTGACACAAAGGATATTTCTCTCATAGGTCCAAAACCTAAAAAAAGACCCCATTTAAAACCATGGTATTAATGAGTAAAATTCCTAGATGTAGCTGTCCATATCTGTTCACAAGAGGATGTTACCATCTGTTAAGTAATGCATATGACAAATTCTCATTGTTTGCATTGTTGTGATTTTAGAGGTTGAATACTTCTCTGAGACACCTACAGATGAAGTACTCCTATCTACAAACTTTTTGTTTAAAGCAGTTTTTCTTTACATATGAAAACCTGTTTTCCAAACCCAGTTTCAAGACTTTTTTTTTTTTTCAGGTTTTTGGGGCTCTTGGTCAACATGGAGGTGTTATCGTCGAATATCCTTTCAGGATAGAGCCAAGCGCTCAAAGACCTGCCATCTAAATGGGCACAAGTCAAAGCAGGCTGTGACTTGAATGAACGAAACCCAAGTTTAAAAGTCACTTCCTCTCCTCCTTCCCCCTTGTTCACTGCCTGTTCTCCAGAGACTACATCTTACATGGCTAAGAGTAGGTGTAGTTGCTTACCAAACTGATTTTGACAAATTATCTTTGTCAATATTGATGCTTTAAGAGGAAGGCAGTGCCATGAGTGTTTACAAGGACTGGAGATGGTAGCCTTTTAGCACTGCTCAGTCAAAGGCAGAAAATCACATCTAGTCTAGTATAATCAAGTGCACATTTATAGAAACCAAGAACTAGAAATGAGACTGAGCAGAAACATGGAAAGTATGTCAGTGTCCATTTTCTCCTTCCAGCACCTGTGTGCTGCTAGGAGCTGCCTCCTGAGCCTCACAGTCTCTATGGGAAAGCTGTGCCCAGATGCATGGAAACTTTGCTTGAACAAGGGTTCTGGGATGAGGTCTGTTAGAGACTGTGCTGCTGGCTGGTGCAGCATTTTCTCAGAGGCAACACCAAACACAGCCTTTTGGAAACTATGGGTTTGTCTGTAGGGGGTATTTCTGGCCATTCACACTGATACCAACTACTTGCACTCAGTAATGAACAACTAATTTCTCTCTGTTATTAATGGTTTGGCGTGCTGAGAAGCTCTGCAGCACCTGCCCACACTCCTGCCAGCTTCAGGAGTTACAGAGATACATCAGTGGTGAACAGTTAGAATAACAAGATGTAATATTACCTGTTGTTTTTCCAGAAATGCTCTCACATACTCCTCATGGGAGTTTCTGTCCTGGTAGCTCAAAAAAGCATTGCTCCTTAGTTATACAGGGTTTTCAGTGGAGAGGTTCCTGTGTCCTGAGATGAGTATGAGCTTAAGTGGTTTAATGGATGAACGCCAGTTTTGCTCAGCAGCATCCCTGTTGGTTAAGGGGCCTGCAGTCCATCAGTCATACATAGCACATTTCACCAATCCAAGATCCTGCTCAGAAGCATTAAGAATGTTTTTTTTTGGTTTCACAGATGCAAAGTCATTCTGCTTTTAGCTATTTCAAAATCATGAAGGACCGTATGCTTTCAGAGAAACTCTTAGTGAGTATAAGATGCTATCAACGCACATAAAAGTATGAAATGAGGCAGAGTTATGGAAATATTAAGTATACTCAGTGCAAGTCAGACCTCTCAAAAGGGTTGTACAGATGCATAAAGCTTTGATTATGACTCACACAAATGAATACCAGATAAGAACTCTGATGTTTGTGTTTGGAATACAAGCACTTCTGTAAAGTGGCAGCTAATGCAGTCATGACAAGAACTAGAAAAGGTCGCAAAGGAAAGGGTAGCAGCTCCCTGTACTAAGATGCTTTCCTACTCACCACTCATGTCCTGGGTTAAACTTTTCATTTGTTTTCCTTTCTGTTAGCCTTAGATTTTTAAACATTTTCCTGTGGCCTTTCTCAGTTGTCTCAATTAATGTTACATTCACATACGTTTGTTTGGGGTTGGGTTTGGTTTTTTTCGTTATCAGGATTTTCGTCAGCAATTCAGTGCAACAGGGAAAGCATAGGTCTTATGAAAAAATTGTTCCATCAGAATTCTGGTTTTATAGTCTCACTCTTGTTTTAGTTGCCTTAAATGGTCACTTGAGTAATGCGCTAAAAAGTTAAACTTTCAAAATATGAGTCTTTTACCACTTATAACATTCAGAGAGCTTTGGAGATACTTCACAAACACAGAAACAACATAGAAACAGAGAGTAAATTGGAGTAAATTGAATAATGCACTAGTATTGCACCAAGATGAATTACTTTCATTCCAAGCACGACTGAGTTGAAGACCTGGGAAATACCATCCATTTCTTTAATTACTGAGTAAAGCTCTCTGCATCATCTTTACACTGAATATTTTTATAGAAACTGAAGACAGCATGGAAATGAAAGCTGCTAAGGAAACAAGGAGTGAAATGACTTCATCTGGTATGTGATTATCTTCAATGTTAATTTTATAAGCCTAAAGCCAGGCAATGTGCCAGGCAGTTCAAAATGAACTTCTGTGGTGATTGTTCCTAACCTACTGGTCTAACAGGAGTAATAATTTGATGAGGCATTAGATGTCAGAGTGTGCAGCTATGGCAGCACATTATTCCCTTACCCTGTTTCCTATTTCTCAAACATAATTTTGTATTAGAGGAGGTGCCGTAACAGGTGCATAACTAAGAAATAAAGGCATAAAATAGAGTGCTTTCATATAGGAATTTTTATTCCTTTTAATCAGAAGAGTATTAAATTTTTATTCATATTTTCTTTTCCTTTACAAATGAAGCAATATATCCTGAATCCATGACTGTGTCCCAGACTCTCTTAGCAAGCCAGCTGCACAGTCAGACTTCAAGCAAGAAAAGCAGCCATAGGCTGAGAAATCCATAGCTATAGGAGTTTACACCCTTCTCATGCTCAGTGATCACCCTTGATGTCAGTAAAAGAATGGATTTTCTTTAAGCATCTGAGCTGCAGAAGTTCTAGATACATAGAAATGTTTTCTGAAATTTCCTGGGACTGCCCAATATGAACTACAAAGTGGCATCGGATAAAACTCCTCAAGCTAGCCCAAGCCTGTAGTTGTTTTCCTATTGTCCATATCAAATTTAAGGGAAAAGATGGACTTGGGACATATCTACACATAGGATGTATGTTCTATGATATGACTATCATATAAGAAATCTGAATAGTGTTTGGGGTATAAACCAAAGATCAACCTTCACTGCATGCATATTTTACAACACACTGACTAGAGCATTATTAAGAAATTAATGCTGCTATAAATCTCAGTTTTCTGCCTTGCAGCAACAAAATGACACACAGATATTTATCTATACTCTGAAATGCTAACTTTTATAACTGTTTTTAAACAGTTACCGCTCTTTCATGGAATGATAACATTTGTGGCCTTCTGAGTCTGAGAAAAAGAAACTCATAAAGCTAAATAATTTAAAATAGCAGAAATCTCATTAGCAACCAGAGAACTTTTATAAGACAAAAATCTTTGCAAAGCAGCCACCTCTGACTACAGCCAGATAAACCACTCAGGATGTGGGGTGATTCTGTCCATGCAATTCCCACTGCTGTCAGGGAATCCACCTTGAGCTGCTCCTTCATCTGATGGGGTGGAAGTCTCAGCCCCTAGTTAGTCTTACTAAGTGGGAAGCCACAAAACAGTCATTTGGACCAGCCACTTATTTTGCACCATGTTAAGGTTTCAATGCATGTAGAGCACTAGCATTTAGTGTGGGACAGAAATGAAGAGAAGCTGGTGGTTCTGGGGAAAGGAAGGTATCAGCCTGAAGCATGACAGGTGATAAGGATGCAGGGTGAATTTTATTTCAAAGACAATGTAGAACACAAGTGTACAGAGCGAAGTATACAAGCAAAATCTATCCAAAAAGGGGGGCCCAAAGATACCTTTGTGGATGAGACCAGCACAAAGCAAAACTTGCCAGCAGGTGAAGTTGTATTGCATTTATTGACTGAAAAAAACGTAGGGTATAGTCACCTACCAAAGATCGGTGTCAAGTCATTTTATGCACTGCTCCAACTGTCTCCTAAGAGACCAGATCAGAAGAAGAAAATAACTGCATTCCCACTGCTTAGAATAAAAGGAGTTACATGGAGGAAACAAAGCAGAAGTGAAATTAGTGATCATTCTGTCACACATTAAGAAAGAATGATAGAAATTCTTCTAGCTTCTTAGAAAAGGTGCCAGTTCAAGTATGCCAGTCCCACAGGAGGATTTAGATGCCTTTGAGTAGGTAACATCTTTGAAAAAAAGGGAAGTAGAGAAATAGGAATCTGCCAAAAACTGGTTTGGACGAAAATCCTCCAATAAGGCTAAATTTCATGAGATATTGAGAAAGTCATCATCCCACATTAGCCACAGAGAGCTATGAATATTAAACTAATTCTATAGCACATTTCACACATCTCAAAATAATGTTTCCACTACATATGTGTTCCAGCCTGTGGAAGTTTACATCTCTAGTGCTAGTCAATTTTTTAACAAAATACTGCAGAATGCCCTTCCACTTTTAATTTTGATGAGTTTGTTTATGTTTGCCTCTCAAGTAATTAATTTGGAACAAAATTTACATATGGGTTTTAGAAATTTAGAAAATTTCCAAAGAGCATCAGGTAATAAAATTTGCAATCATTAGTTTAGATCAAGTATTTCTCAATGGTGTTTTCTTCTTCAAATGGGAAACTGAAGATTTATTATCTTGTACTAAATGCAATGTACTAACCCTTCTTTAAGTGCTTGATATTTCCAACAGATTATATCATTACTGCCTGTGTCTGAACTTCTGAGTGTTGGCTAAAACAGACTTGTCCCACTTTGTACAGTAAATTCATTTCACATATCCTTGTCAGTATTAAAAACGGGCTTTTCTCATGTTCAGAAAGTAAATTTAAGTCAAAACATACCTTCTCCAACAGGCACCTTTTCTGCTTCAGATCACTATGTATACAAAGCAAAGGAAAAGGATGAAGCACAGAGAACTTTTGTGAAGACCATCTCTGTCTCTTTGAGACCAAGGAAAGATGTTTATTTATCCTTCAGGAGATTTCACAATCTGGTGATACTTTTGGATGCAAATACACTCTTGGTTATTCAAGTAGTAACAAAGATCAAGATGAGTGGTTTTTAATCTGTCTCAGAATGGGAGACTGTGACAATTTCACATGACCCATGTCTCAGTTTGAAATTTGATTACCGTTCTGTGCCCTCAATTAGCCTAGCCATTAAATCATATAGAAAATAGCATTTCATATAAAATGGAAAGATTCTTTTTTTTTCATGAATGCACTGATCTATTCTCTCCAGAAACTCTCACCTTATAAGAACAATGAAACACAGATTTTGGCTTGATGTTTATTGGAAGAGCAGCAAATTCTTTCTCAACATTTTGGGAATCCTCAAATGTGTATCACAGTTGTAGATTTAATCATAGAATCATAGAACAACCAGGTCGGAAGGGACCCACCACATCATCGAGTCCAACCGTTCCTATCAAACACTAAACCATGCCCCTCAGCACCTTGGCCATCCATGCCTTAAACACCTCCAGGAAAGGTGAATCAACCACCTCCCTGTGTAGCTTGTTCCAGGGCCAAATGACCCTTTCTGTGAATTTTTTTTCCTAATATCCAGTCTAAATCTCCCCTGGCGGAGCTTGAGGCCATTCCCTCTTGTCCTGTCCCCTGTCAATTTGGAGATCCCTGCTCTCCACAACTTCCTTCAGGTAGTTGTAGAGAGCAATGAGGTCTCCCCTCAGCCTCCTCTTCTCCAGGCTAAACAACCACAGCAGCTGAGACCCTTTAACTGTGGCACTATAACATCGATTTGCATGGATGACTGTTGCTTCAGAAACCATATTCCCTGAGTTCAATTAGAGTGACTGACAAAAATATTAGCAATAAACCAAATCTTTATTGTTTGGAAATATCTCACTGAGTTTTCTCTTTCACTTGTTCTTCTATCTGCTATTAAATTTAGCAATGTAAAAGTGCTATTAAATTTAGCACTGTAATTCTGTGTTCTCCACAGAGAAATCTGCTGGTAGGATGAAGTTTCCTGGAAAAAAAAATAACGTCTCAGTGTTTGTTTTAAGCACAATTTTTTTACCAAACCCTGGAAAAATTTCTTGGGCCCTGTCAGAGACAAGATATAATCAGCTGAAATTTTTGCTAAAATTCCATCAAACACTCCTCAAACAGCTGCAATGTGGCAGAAATAAAGAGGGAAAACCTGCTAAGCAGTAGCTACAACTCTTTACCCTAGAGTATGCCCCAAAGGCACCAGATCTGGAACACCTGTGGGGGAGCCACACTCTTCTGTTCCTCATGTAAGATTTACTAACAAGGGCTGAAAAAGACAGAAAAAAAATAATTCTAGAATGATTTCCCTGAGTAAGAGGTCCTGGCTCTTTGTGAATGACCATGATTACTGAACACAAAACAATTTGGTTTTAAACACATTGAGGTCTTCTGCCTCATATACATGGTGGAAATGTTACTTGCCAGGGGTTAAAGGTGTTACTTCAAGCTCCAGGAAGAGAAATGCAAAGATAGATATCAATATCAAAGAAAACCCAGGTTTCTACACCTCTTGGCCACCCTCCTTCCTCCACTGTGATGCCCTCAGCTGTATGTCTCACAAATGACAGACTTAGTGTCTAAGACTGGTTTAAGCTTGCAACTATGTGGTATAGTTGGCAGAAACTATACTGCAAAGGAATCATAGTTCCCTATGCTATAGGGAACTATACTACAAGTATAGGGAACCTTGTGGTTGGTGTATATTACAGGCCACTTGATCAAGAAGAGCAAACTGATGAAGTCTTCTTCCTCCAGCTGCAGGAGGCTTCATGCTCACAAGTTTTCATCCTACTCAGGAACTTCAACCACCCTGGCATATGCTGGAAAAGTAGCACAGTAAGCTGTAGGCAGTCCTGGAGACTCCTAGAGTGCATTGAGAATAACCTCTCAGTCCAGATGATAGAGACCCCTACTTATGAGGATGCAATACTGGACTTTATGATTACCAATACAAGTGGCCTCATGAGTGATATTAGAATTGGAGGCATCCTGGACTACAGTGATCATGGTGGAGTTCAAGGTCCAGAGGTATATTGGACAGGTGAGGGGTATAGTCAAGACACTAAATTCCAGGAAAGTAGACTTCCAGATCTTCAATGAATTAGTCAGTAGGATCCCCTGGGACAGGGTCCTAAGGGACAAGGGAGTGGAACAGAGTTGGAAAATATTTAAGGATGCTTTTCATAAAGCACAAGAGTGTTCAGTCCCCAGATGTAGAAAATCAGGCAGGAAAGGGAAGAGACCAGTGTGGCTGAATCAAGACCTGCTGGTTAAACTAAAGAAGAAGAGCAAATTGCACAGGTAGTGTAAGCAGAGACAGGTAACCTGGGA
>WAAB01017157.1:126065-144350 GCA_013389865.1 Piaya cayana | reverse complement strand
CCCACTTGCTCTGTGGTGACATAAATAACTTGTTGCACCCAGTTTGTTAGAGGTTTAAAATTAAATTAACTCTGGGTTATAATGATTGTCCTAGTTGCCCTTTAATTCTTTCTATGTGGAAATTTTCCACACCATAAAAAGCAGCCTTCATGTATATAATCAACATTATCAGCGCTGTAAATAAGGTTGGTGATGCCACAGTTCAGACATTGTAATAGACATTGGACACTGACATGGCAGTGAAATGCAATAGTCAATTTCATCATGAATTCACTTTTGTGGAATCCGTGATCACAAATGGGTGACCTAGTGTCCTGTGTGCATCAATAAGTAAAGGACTGTTGTAACTTGAAAGTACTTCTATAGTTAGTTGTTCAGACTTGGACCTCAACGTGAGTGAATGCTACTAATTTTTATTTGAGAAGAATTTCATAGCATTTTGAGAAGTAATAGAAAAGGAAGTTCCATCTTTCTTCTATTCTGACCACTGTCTCTGCAGAAGACATGCTAGTGCAAGTGTAATTACAGGAGGCAAGTAACTTTCTTTACTGGAGTGGCCTGTAGATCTGTGGTTGTTTCTAGTTATGGTCTGGTTTCTTACCAGTGCATCTCTGATTATTTTTTAAATTATGTTTTAAAATCAATATTTCATTAATTAAGGAACTGAGTTTTAAATGCTAGTATCCTGATTAAAAGTTGAACAATGAGCAGCACTCTAAAGGAAGACTTCTTGACATCCATATTGAAATTCTTTTCATCTTTTTTTTCCAACTAAGAACACTGTCTTAAAATATTGGCATATGACTTGTTGAATATTTTCTTGCTAACTTTTGCTCTTTTTCTCCATCCTATTGCCTTGTTTATAACTGACTTTATTACTAGGAACTGGTATGTATAAGTTCTTATGCAGGGCTTTTTTATATATCAAAGTCATTGGAGTTTGCTGTGTTTTTTAAGAAGTGTTTTGGGAAGTAAGATTTCCCAAGCTAATAAGCTTAGATCTTGATTTCTCTCTGAAATAGTTCTCTGAATTATGTCCTTGACAAAATTCTCCTACCAGGAGGATGATACTGAAATTTCAATTAAAATAGTTTTAAATAAAACAATGTAAACTGGAAACGAAGGGTGGAAATACGATATTTCTGTAGATGGGCTCTGGTCAATAGGAAATTAACTTTCTGGCGATTACCCTCTTGATTGAAAAAGCATAACTTCTTTCAAAGTTTTCCAAAATATTTCCTTGTTGAGCATCAGGACTAAATATTTAAAGATAAAGATCATCTTAATGACCAGATGATGACTCCATTTCCTAAATATCTGAAACAAGCAGTTGTTCACAAACACTGAATTAAGTTTTGCGTGGTACTCAGCAGAGACAAAAAGTTTAATAAACTCATTTTAGATTGCCCAAGATAGAAACTGGGACAAGGTACAATTCCTCAGCAAAAAAAACCCCACACATCATAAGTCACTTACTTTCATTAGACTTTCATAAAAATTGCCAAAAGCAAGGCTTAACAGCCAACATGCTAGTGTAGAAAATGTGTATTACAGGTGTTTCTATTTAATTGTGCTTCCTAGGTGATACGGACCATGATGTTGCAATGACAGAATACTCCTCTTCAGATGACCAATTAAACCAAAACCAAAGTGTTTCAGTGACTCCTCTCCACTTCTTCCCATCTTATCTTCAGATGCCTTGGACACAAAACTATTCTTCATTGGAAAACAGTGGGAATATATCTCTTTCTACTGTCTCTGAGTATATAGCTTCTTGTGACTCAGATATACCCGATCTATTCCGGGAAGCAGGTGCAGATATAAATAACAAAGAGACCGTAAACTCAGGTTATTGTTCTGAAGTTAGCTACAAGTCAGAGCATTCACAAGAAGAGAATTCTCTACTTACATTTGAAGAGCTTGAAGACTCTTATGTGAAAGAACCCCAAGAGAAGAAAATTATGCTTGATATACAAGGAAATCACAGATCTGCTGCAGCCAGACGTGTACAAAGCCGACGTTCTTTTCATAGGCCAAAACCTCTGCAACACCCTAAGCTTCAGAAACTAGCATCTCTTCCAGCATCTTGTCATGTCCCTCCGCATTCTTTGGAACAAGAGGAAACACAGTTGTGAGCCAGGACTTACTTGGAAGGAGAAGATAAGAGAGAATAATTTGAACAAAGGGCTTCTGTAAAATTAGCAACCTATTGGTTCCTTGGATCTGTTCTAGAATGGTATCAGATGATGTAGAAACACTGGAGCTTTTCTCCTGCACTTGCATTTTTAAGTTCATTGTTCAATCATAATGAAAAAGTGCATGGTGAAGGGAGATACGCTTCCTTGTTATTTTTGCATGTAGACTGTTACAAAATATCAATATCATTTTTTGAGGGCTAAACCAAGAATCTTTTGAACTGCTAAATCCTTGTGGTTTATTTTACCATTATGCCACAAATACATTTAAAGAAACAGGTTGCACTTGCTGTTTCAGTAATGCAATTTATTATTTAGGATTTATGAAATTGATGTAGGAGAAGCCAATGGCTATCCTTTTGCCTGCTAAGTCTACTCTAATTGAAATGGATCAGTGCCTTTCATAAGTACAAGCTAAGGAAAAATATCTCTTGAATATTTTTGTCACTAAGTAATTGTGGGATATTGACTTGAGTGGAAAACTGTCCAGGGAGAAGGTCATGGCTTCTTGAAATTTCATCAAGAAATGAAGAGAAAGCCATTTCCTTCTTTCACCTTCATTTCCTCTGCTCAGTAGCACTGGAATGAAAGAATATCCAGAATTAGCTCAGAGTTTTAGTTTGTGTGGTCACAAGCTACTCATTTCATGTTCATAATTAAACTGCTTTATTTTAAATAGCCTCACTGAGGCAGAATTGTAAATATTGGTCATTTTTACTGCTGCTTTGGAAGACACCTTCCAAATATTCTGTTAGATTATCCTGTTAATTAATGTATTACTTTCCATAGCTGATCACAATAGTGGTCTCTCAGATGCTTTCCTATGTTTTGCCATATGGTTTAAGTGCCACAATTACTTAGGATGTTGATGATTCAAAGTATTGTACAGAGGTAGTTTGGCTACTGTGTATGTATATATTAATACATGTTTGTGTTAGGAACTTTTTTTTTTTTTATCCCCAGTTTTCTATTAAATTTTAAGAGTTAAGATTGCACTAGACACTTACTGTGTATGAATCTGACCACAACACCTTGAAAACAGCTGAGGACATCAGTGAAAGTCAATTCAGATGAAGACTAAATGAAAGTGGAAACTCTGAAATCTTCTGTGGATGTATGAGGCTACTTCTAGTTGTCTGGCCTATCTGTATTTTGCTTTGGATGATTACAGTCCTGAAATCTTGGCTGAAAACTTCAGAGGTATAAGTTGCAAAGGTTCTATGACATCAACAGAAGATGAGTACTTAGGCACTTCTGTGATCTTAATGTACAACCTATTTCTACTTGAAATCAGCATAAACTATTTGTATGTGATCTAAGTCACCTCAGGGAGGTGTCTGAATTGCTCAAGACTGGATCCAATAGAGGTTTTATTTGGTAAATTTTACATTAGTTATAGGAATTAATGGCTGTTTCACTCTGCTTACCCAAATTCTGAACGCATTCTAAGCAATTCTGTGTCAGATGTCAAATTTGACACAGACGCCCGAGACAAGTGCAACAATGTGTGAAAATTCTTGCCCACGTTTTTTTCCTATTTTTGTCCTCCTTATTAAAACTGCTTGTTAGGCTAGTGTAAATTGCAGAAATGTGATAATGATTGTCATATACAAATCTAGTTAGATACCTAATATATGCCTTTAGAGACTAGATTCAGAGTATGAGTTCTCTTGATATAAAGCCACAAGCAGTTGCCTATTTCAGTCATTGGCATAGATATATAACAGGACTATGACTGATGCCAAGTATTAGCACAGGTAAAGTGTGATGTGCCCAAATCTAACCTTTAGTCTCAGCATATTGCTTAAGTACCAACACCAAAGTTGGCAAGATGCTTGTCAGGTGTTGGCTTTGAAATAAGACTTTGTTTTCTTGCTGCTGTTGTACAGAGGTCATTGCTGTGTTGCACTCAGACCCACACTGTGTTTTCTGCTTGCTTGTTAGAGCATTCCTAGTCTATTTGTGTACAGTCTACCTCAAGAAAACATTTGTAAATTGTCATCAGAAGATGGGAGTTTTCACCAGATAGGTAATGGCACAAACAAGAGTATGCAATTTTGAAAATCACAAGCTATAAGATTTTGATATTCTTGTATGCTTTTATGCTAAACGAAAGGATCAATAGAAACCACAATGTTTATAATACAGCAGTCTCTGAAAAGTCAACAGGATCCTGTATGCTTTTGAGAGGGCTATGGGCTGTAGTAGTTTTCGCAAAACAGAGAGGAACATTATGCCATTTTTAACAGTGGAACAAATGGAAAGATACTATATACAAGGGCTTAACTCTCCATTTGCTTTCAAAGGCTCTAGGCATTGTCTGTGTGTTGTGTCACCATATTTGTACAGGATAAAATGGACAATTCTGATAGTGAAGAGGCCTTTCCCTGGAATAGCTTGCATCATTTTTTAAGCTTTTATGCGTCTGAAACATGTTTTCAAGTATAATTGCCTCTACAGAAAGGTTTTGTTTGGCATAGTTTCTCAATTTGGAATGTGATAAAAACTCCCTGACCTTATTATTTCTATATTGAGAACATACCCTTAGCGAGAGACTTATAACTCCTTTTTTTTTTTGTATGCAATTGCTCCCAATCTCTATCAGGGTACACACACACACACACAAAAAAAAAAAAAAGATTAGAAACGAGTGCATCATCTGTCCCACCTTTTTCTTTTAACCCATACATACTTTTACTTTTCAGTACGTGTCCTGTGGGTGCAGTTGTTTGGTTGCTTCTTCAGCACACTTTAATCAGTCAAGCACTACTAATTTCCATCATAGCAACAGAGATTCAGAGCTGCTGAAATCTGGCTGTATGTATCAGCTTCTTTTTTACCACATGAATTAGAATGGAATGATCCAATTGTTAAATTAGTTTACCTCTGGTGAGGCCAGTTCAGTTCTTGCTGAGTTTCCATGGCTGAAAACTCTAAATCTTTTTTTGTGCTGTGTCACAAGTTGGGAAGTCCACTGTCGCTCTTTATTGAACAAGTAGCTATGGCCTACCTTGTTGTAAAAAGGGTTAAATGCAAAAAAAAATTGCTGTCTTTTTTGCACTGTGAATAAGGTTCTTTTTAACAATGTTTATTATGCTGCACTCTGACCTAGCAATGTCAAGAAAAAAGAAGTGTTGCTTTAAGATGAATTCTGCCTCTCTGATCTGTGAAGTTAGTTATTGAAATATGTGAAATTATGTTTTACAGATGTATGGTCTAGCTGGAGATTTGTGTAACAAAGTGCAAAATAATGATGTGCCTTAAATTGTCACTCTTTGGACTGCTCTTGTTTGGAGATTTTTGTGTGCACTTTCCAAAAAGTGTCAACTTACTGCATATATTTTTAAATAGTCAGGTTGTTCTGCTAATGTGTCTTTACAGAAATGTTTTAATAATATATCATAATGAGGAGTTTGGCAATAAATTGTATCATTTTGGTGGAATCGCATTGCTTTGGCAAGTGATTTAGAGGATCATTTATTTAGTCCATTTACAGAAGACTTTCCGTACAAAAATCCTGCAAAGTTGGTATTTCTGCTCCCAAATCAAAGTTAAAAAAGATGATAGTTTACTGCTAATAATTCATTTTCTTTATAAACTGCAAATCATTAAAATCAGCAACAGAAGTTGTAAATCTCCTGACTCTCTAACAACTGTAACACTTCCTGTATAGTTCTAGCCCCGCTGCAGTAAATGAAGGAATTCTTAGTGACTTTATAAGCCATCCTTACAACAGAAGGGTCCATGTTTTTTCAAGATGTATAGGAAGATGTTGTCATTATAACAATACTACATTTTAAACATCACATATATGATATATAGCAACTCATTATAATTTTTTTCATTCAAAGACTCGAGTAATCTTTTGGGCATTTGTTTTACTGTGCAATGCTTTTTGAAGATAGCTTGATTTCCTACACAGAAACCAAGAAAACTTAATCTAAGCTGTCTTATTTTGGATTAATCAGTTTTCCCTAGAAGCTCTGTGATCCAAGTGAAAACTACCATTTCTACCTATGGTTAGGATGTTTCCATACCTGACATTACTTTCTAGAATAGATGGAGTGAAAAAATTACTTCTCAGTGTATTTATAGCATAATGGAATAATATTTAGTGGAGTTAAATAAACATTATTTTCTAATTATGGATTTGAAGAGATTTTAAAAGATCACACAGATGATCACACCATATGCTAGCAAATAAGAAGCTGCAATGGCAAAACCAGATAGAACTGTTATCATGGTGTGCCCATGCAATAGCTAATCAGCTAATGCTTCATTAAATCCATTGGGGGAGAGGGATGATGTCCTTTATGAACAGCCATGTCTGTTGGAAAAATAAAACTTTTAAATCAGCATCAGAAGCTATTGGTAAGGATTCTGATAGTTCATATTTAATAGCTTCTTAGTAATGAGCTAAAAGATACATCACACTGAAACAGGTGTTTAACACCACAGGTTTTGTGCACGAAACAACTGGCACACAGACGAGATGAGAAAATTCAGTGTCATACATTGTTTAGAAACACAAAGAAATACAAAGTTCTGGTCAGCACAGTTCAAGCAAGCAAGTTAAAGAGTAAAGAGTACATGGGATTTAGATAATGCATAAGCTCTAATTCCTGATAGAAACAGTAATATCTTATTGGCTATGAGTCAGGTATTAGCCCTCATTTCAGTGAGAAATTTTCTTTCCTGGATAGTTTTTTTCCCTTAGCAATTCTTACTTTAGAGTTTGTTCAACATAGACATGGTGCATACTGAGTCAAACCAGCCAAAAAGACTTGTACCATTTCTGAGGTTTACAACAGAAAACTAAGAAAGGTAATGCTACAGAGAAGTTGTAGTGCAGATGCTGTTGGCCTGCATCCCAAATATTTAACCTAAGATTTCTTACCACCTTTGGGGTTTCCTATAGATCCAAATTCCATAAAGGCATAGACTTTGATTAGAATGAAAATGTTGGAGGATAAAACTACTATAATCCTGGACCTACCTTTGCCACACGGATCCTGGTAGCTCACCCTACCTCACAAGTGGTAATCAACACACCAGTGCTAGCTGTACTGTGCTAGCACTAATGTTCAGCCTAGTAACCCACTGATGCTTGCTCTGCTGTGTTTATTGGCTGCTTGTTCTCTACCTTTCTGTCCTCTGCAATAATAAGTAGAATAATCAGCCCATATTATGCCCACTGTAGCAGACTTTTACTCAGTCACTTTGTTTTGGGCATGTTTTACCTTATGTGCAAAGATTCTTTGAGCTGAATATACACACAAAAAAAAGAGTAACTGTCAAATACCCATTGGATAAAACAGCTATGCTGTACAAAGCTATGCCTGGAGAAGACATGGGAGATTCTTACTCCTCTGAGCAGGATCTAGACTGGGAGGCATTGACCCTGGCTACTGGGATGGAGGCAGCTACCTACAGATCCACACCAATTAGAAGCCCCAAGACATATACTCCTCTAAGCTCACTTTAAGCTTGTCAGGTGTAAGTGCTTAACAGAGAAGTTGGATGGACCTGACAACTCCAGTAAGACCACAGCTGAACTCAGAACAGGAACTTTGAACTGCTGCACTACTTGGCAGGCCAAAGTAAGTCTCCAAATCCCCAGAAAAACATTGTTATAAAGTTATTGTAAGAACATCCATCCTGCTGGACTGAGGTATCCTGTCAATATCAATAGAAGACGGACCATCAGTTTGTCCAGAGGGAATAAAATGCATTTCTGAAGAAGGAAAAAAGCCCCAAAGAAAGCCTGAGAAAAATAGAAGCCTGACTTTTTCCCTGCACAGTCTCACTTCCCTCCTGTAGTCCACCCAAGACGTCTCCCTTCTTCCAAAGCCCATAAACATTTCTCTTCTTTTTGATATCTCTCAAGATCTCCCTGTTCAACCAAGCTGTTTTTTTCCTGTCGGCTCTTTTTCTGGAACATGGAGATGGCTTTCTCCTGAGCTGCTAGGATTTCCTTTCTGAAGAGCTCCCAGCCCTTGTGGGCTCCCTTGCCCTTAAGTACTGTCTCCCATGGGACTTTGCCAACCAGCCTTCTGAACAGTCCAAAGTATGAATGGTGGCCTCCCCCACCCCTCTCCCTGTGTTTTTACAAAACGTGCTTGGGTGAAGTTTAAATGCATATCTGATGTTTTGCTCAGTTTGTAGTGAAAATCAATTAGGATATAGTATTTTACTTTAGTCTCATCTTGTCAAGACACACCAGAACTATAAGTCTGACAATTAGAATCCCTCAATTTTTGATGTGAGAAACTCCAAATACCACATGGGTTGAGGGGCCTGGATGCCTCTCTCCTCCCCAAGCAGGGGTATCTCCTTGGTAAGTTTTTTGGCTCCAACCACACTGCATATTACCTGGGTGATACGTGGCAAATGTTTGAGCTTGTGTCTTGATCTATAACAATTGTCTAAGCTTGTGTATCCCATAGTGGTAAGTGCCTTGAGGGAGGTTTATCTAAAGGGGGACCCACTGTGCAAGGAACAGGCATCCCACAAGATAAAGATAAGGAAGTCTGGAATCCACGCTGCCCACCAGCGCCAGCGGAAAAAGGACTGTTGATTCAAAGTTTGTGCTGCACCCCCCTTACTTCTAGTCTTTGTCTCTGGAACCCAGGAGGTGGTCCTTGCAACCACTCAGTGGACTGACTGCAAATAGGAACATGATGTGAAGATACGTTAATGACTCTTTGAAAAGGAATGAATATGTGATACCTTTTGGGATGATGAAATGAATATGCATAAATTTGTAGTATAAACAACACACCATTTCTTGCTTAGCATGTGTGGTTTTGGAGGATCAATTCCCTACGCATCCAGCACTGCTAACAATAATGGGAATACCTGCTTAATAATGACTATATAGTTGTTATAGAGTTATCATCTCAGAATCCTTGCCCAGCCACACCTAGCCTCCCACTTCAGTGAGGAGTGTTAGAAAGCAAGGAATGCCATGCTTTGAATCATGGGAAATTATAAGACAACCATAAATGCTTAATTTTTAGACCAAGCATGATTTTGTAGTCAGTGAATATACCACCAGCAATCTCAAATTTGCTACACCTGTCATATAAATATTTTTAATTTTAAAAAATTATTTTTAGTGGTTTAATTTTATTGTTTCAAAGTTTCATGGCTTCAGCTTTGTAAATCTAATCAGTGAATAACAGGCTCTGACAAACAGTGGTCCTGTCAATCAGCCTTGTGAAACTGCTCACTGAGAGTCCTCCATGGATGCTGACGGGCCTAGTTGATAAAGTCACATTTGTGAGACTGTTCAGGGGAAGTTCCTCTTGCTCTGCTGACAGGCAAATAGACTCTCACACCCTAAAGTACCTCTTTGGACACTGGCAGGCAAGTTGACTGACAGGCAGGCTTCCATTTTCTTAGCCACACATCAGACCATATACCCGTTTAATGCAACAGTGAGGAAAGTAGCAAGAATTTATTGAAAAACGTGTGTTTCAGGTCTCTTTTTTTTCTCAGTAAAACTGCAAAGTAGAGATTTTTCAGTACAAAGGTCTTCTGCATATGTCTGGTTGTGCAGTGGTTCTCAAGAAAGTTTCCGTGTTGCCAGTAAAGGAAGGAATAAAGAATCAAATCTTGGCCAGCTTGCAGTTAGAAGGTGAAACAAAGAAACTTACGTTTAACAATTTAATTTAACCATTAAGGCAGGTACACTTTATTCAGCGCTGGAGAAGACTCAGGATTTGTCCTCAGAGTCTTTCTGCCAAGCAGTGATTTCACAGAAAATTTATACACAGAATTGTTTTTAAATTCATATTTTTCCCCAAAATTACAAGCATACTTTATTCCTGGAACCTCATTGCATATCCAGGGGGAATGAAATCAAATCAGCTCAGAGTCGTTAAGGTGTGCCCTGGCATTGTTTATTAAAATCATCCCTGCTTAATAATCAAATTGGTATTGATAATTGAGTTTGGCTTTTCACAGCATCACCACAAAAATAACACATCCAACACAGCAACATTAACTTGAACGAATCAAACTGCCACTTAGAAACCAAATATTCACTCAAGCTTCTACTTAACTCCAGTTTCTTTAGTTAATATCACCTGTTACAACCAAGACCTTCTAATCAAACTGACAGAAACCAGATAGTCACGCAGATCTTCATTTACTATCAAGATCTCCACAGAGAAACCAAATATTCACTTTTACAAACAAGACTCCAGTTTCTTTGGTTAATATCGCTCTTACAACCAAGACCTCCTGACCATACCCACAAAAGCCAGATATTAGTTAATATTCCTGTTACAACCAAGACCTAAAAACCCAAATATTCTCCTCTTACAACCAAGACCTAAAAAAAATTTAAAGCGTACCGTTTTATCTGATGGTCCCTGTCTGTCCCCGCAGAGATTCAGTTGAGGAGTCTCTCTGAAGAAAATCCTGGGGGTACCCAAGAGAGTCCCAATCCAAAATGGGTCCTGCAGCCGGGCAGAGAGGGTCCCATCTGGGGTGCCAAATCTGAAACAAACTTACGCTTAACAATTTAACCATTAAGGTAGGTACACTTTATTCAGCACTGGAGAAGACTCAGGATTTGTCCTCAGAGTCTTTCTGCCAAGCAGTGATTTCACAGAAAATTTATACACAGAATTGTTTTTAAATTCATATTTTTCCCCAAAATTACAAGCATACTTTATTCCTGGAACCTCATTGCATATCCAGGGGGAATGAAATCAAATTAGCTCAGAGTCGTTAAGGTGTGGCCATATCTGAGTGGTCAATCTAAACGACTCTGGGTGACAAGAAGATAAGGGTCGTTATGGTTACCTTAGTGGTTATCTTGTTTCTAACACATTATATTTCATGTTCCATCCCACCATTTACAAATCACCGTTTCAAAGGAATGTGACTGTAACAGGAGTTTAGCTTGTTTACTAGTTGAAACAAGGAACAAATCAAGTCCTGCAGCAGGAACAAAGAACAGACTTGAGCTCACCAAGAGGACACAATGAGGAAGGAGATAAGACAAAGACCATCAGAGGCTTCCGAAGATACAAAGAAGCTGTGATATGCATGCAGGAGTGTGTATGCTATTAAGTTCCCAGAAAAACGATGGACATGTAACATGTAGCTGTTTAACCAGTATTTCACAGAACATATTTGAATATGTATGTTTAACTAGTATAAAAGTCATGTAACAGGTCTCAAGAGGTGGACACATTAGGTAGATTACCCCATGCATACCCCGGTGCCATTTATTAAGAAGGATACCTCCTTAATAGTCAAATTGGCCTTGATTATTGAGTTTGGCTTTTTCACAGCACCACCAGACTTGTAGAGATCAGGAGATAACCTGAGTAAAAAAGAACACATAAGAAAAAGTTACAAGATCCTTTAAAAGGTAATGGCCATTTATCTATTTTCCAGGGTGAAAGTAAAAATGTTTTCCTGGCTTGTATTAGCTTCATAATGAATAATATATGCCAAAAAATAACAGGAAAACAGCTTGATATAAGGTCAACTTGATACAAAGGGGTACAAAGATCAGGAAAGTTGATAAGTGCAAATCTCTTTTCAGGTCTCAAAGAATAGCAACAAACTCCATTGTAAATTTTACCTGGTCCAATAAAAGACTTAATCTCACCTTACTATCTACTCTATCACTAGGCTTGAACTTGTTATACAGAACCAAAGGAAAAAAATAGCCTAAATTTTAGGACAGAAAACATTTTCAGGCTCACATACAAAGTTCATGGTCCTCAAGAGACTGAGATTTTTAGAGAAGGGGGCATACTTTAGAGATGATTTAGAGAAATTGGCATATTGTTGAAAGGATTTCCTGTTTTCTAAGTTCCTTGAGTTGTATCAGAAAAGGTTTGGGTCAGGAGGAGATCAAGGCATTCACCTTCTAGATCGCCACAGATAATGCCTGATTCTCTGTAGAAGACAACACAAATTATTATTATTTATACATAGGAAGGAAATAAAAGAGCACAGCAGAAAAAGATAGAAAAGTATTTTGTGTTATGCAAGAACACACAGTACAGTTCTACACTAGTTATTACATATAATGATAAAATCAAAATAAAATCTCTACAATTTCTGTCTGTGGGTGTATGTAGCCAGCTGTTCAAGAGCACTCATCCTACCTGACCCTCAAGGCAGAATAGTGAGTACTCATTTGAGAGCAAAACTGCAGCTCCGGCTGGGGGGTCCGTACCATCTACCCCAATGGTGGCTGATTTCTCCAGTCAGGTGGAGCTGTTGAAGGGAGAGGCTGTGGTGCAGACCTCAGACTGCAGAAAGTGCCTAGACCTTTCTCCTGGGGCAGAGACAGGTGGCAGAGCTGTCTTCAAAAGGTGTGCTCAAGTGGAGAACCTCCTGCAGCAGGTGGCTGAACTAAGAAGGCTGGCATCAGGGAGGATGAGAAGGAATTAGCATCATAGAATCATAGAATAAACAGGTTGAAAGAGACCCACTGAATCATTGAGTCCAACCATTCATATCAAACACTAAACCAAGCCCCTCAGCATCTCGTCCACCCGTCCCTTAAACACCTCCAGGGAAGGTGACTCAAACCCCTGGCTGGGCAGCCTGTTCCAGTGCCCAATGACCCTTTCTGTGAANATTCAAGGAGCTGTCTCACCAGTGCCTCGTACAGAGGGAGAAAAACATCCCTGGACCTGCTGGTCACACCATTTCTGATACAAGCCAAGATGCCATTGGCCTTCTTGGTCACCTGGGCACACTGCTGGCTCATGTTCAGCCGGCTGTCGACCAACACCCCCAAGTATTTCTCCTCCTGGCAGCTTTCTAGACAGACTTCTCCTAGTCTGTAACTCTGCATAGGGTTGTTGTGCCCCAAGTGCAGGACGTGGCATTTTGCCATGTTAAACCTCATGCCATTGGACTCAGCCCAGTGGTCCAGCCTGTTCAGATCCCTTTGCAGAGCCTCCCTACCCTCCAGCAGATCAACACTTGCACCCAGCTTAGTGTCACCCACAAACTTGCTAAGGGTGCACTCGATGCCTTCATCCAGGTCATTGATAAAGACATTGAACAGGGCTGGACCCAGCACTGAGCACTGATCCTTAGGGCAATCTCAGTAGCCTGGATATGAGGACAGCAGCCTTTGGCCCCTTCAGGAATCATCTTCATGGCCCTACTCTGGACTCACTCCCACAGATTTATCTTTTCCAAGTTGAGGTCTCCAGAACAGAATGCAGTACTCTAGGCGAGGTCTCATGACAGCAGAGACCTCACCATGCACTTCAGGATATGGGCCCACTTTTAATGATAATGAATATGTACAGAGAAATTGAGGAGCCATGTAGCCAGACCGCTGAAAATGGGAACATTGCACAAGCACAGAGTACAGCATGTGGCAGTTCTGAGGTGTTAACAATCCACAGATGACATAATTTGGAAAAAATACTTCTCAGATAGCTTTAGGAGATTTTGTTTCATTTAGCACTGTGAACACTTACCATTTTACTACAAAAGGTTGTATAAAAAACAAAACCTTGAGTAAGATGACAGAAGTTTTATATTGAAGAGTATGCTTGTACTTGTGAACATTTATGATTTGATGACAACACTTCTGGTCATTCTTCTGGCTCTCACTTCATTCCATTTTTCTCTTTATAACCAGGATGAATTCCCCCTTTGTGATAAATCACTTCAAATGGAGAGGGCTTGTTTACTCAAAGCAGAGACTACTCAACTCTCCACAAACTTTGATGGTAGAGCACAAAGCATGGAGAATGCAATTGCTATATTTTATATGAAAGTATCCACATGAATCCTTAAAAGATTAAAGGGAACTCAAGTTGTCAACAAGTCCTTTGCTATTTTTGAAAAGTAATGATAAGTTGCTATTAGGAATATAATATCGCTCAAATGATTCTGTATTAGTGGCTGAGAAAACATCTGGCTCCTCTTTCCAATAGTTTGTAACATACCTAAGTTCCTAGCATTTGGGTTGAAAGTGTCTTTACAATGCCTTGCTTTTATCATATTCTATAACCTGTTTCTCTTTGGCAGAGCTGCATATCCACTTACTTTGCTTTCTTTGCACATGCAGCATTCATGCCAAGAAAGGTAATGAGGTCTTTCTATATGCATAGAAAATTACAAAAGGAGCTGGAGAATGTATCACTCCTTTAGAGATATCACAACAGGTTCTGTGTCTACTTTCCTATCCCTTTTTTTTCTTTAGCTCCATTTTCTGTTTTCCTAGTCTTGTGGCTCTGTGTTTTTAGAAGGCTCTCATTCAAAATCAGTAGTGGCCTGACAGCTGTCCTGTACCTGGTGTAGGCTACCACACAAACTCTTATGGTGATGCAACTCCATTAACAGAAGAAATTCTGGTTTATAATAGAGAACCACTAATCTTCTGTTACTTCTAGCATTTGCTTGCAGTTTTCTAATGTACATAGGCTGTAAGTGTTTTCATCATGTTTTTAGTATTTGTGTATCTGTTGAGGCATTTGACATGACATTTCTGGAGCCTGTAAAGAAAATGTTGACTAAAAGAATTTAAATAATGAAGACAATTTTCAAATGATAGTGGCATTTCCAAAATATTTTCTATCCTTACACATTGCCTTTCTTCGCCAAGAAATTATATTATTTATTGTACCTTCAAACAATAATAAATCCTGTATCATTGCAAGAGTCTCTTCCTTCCCAAGCATCTGATTTTGCATTTGACCTTGTTGAATTCTGTGTGGTATTCTGCTGGCCAACGATACAACTTCTCTTGGTTTTGTGTGGCAGCACCACCCTAAAGTATATCATCTGTTTCCTCCCAATTTTAGGTCATCTGCAAACTTGATGAGAGCATGCTTCCTTCCACTGCTAGTAAAAATGTTAAAGAGTACAGGTTCCTGGACAGACTTGTGTGGTATTCCACCCTTTACCTGCTTCCAGATTGAGTACAACCCCCTAAACACTATCCCCATATTTTTTACCCATGCATTGTCCACTCCCATTTATATAGCACTGACCTAACCTGGGTGCAAGAATATTGTCAGTGACAGTGTTGAAAGCCTCGTTGAAGTGGAAGTAATTGACCATTTCTTTCACTTCTATCAAATATCTAGACATTTTATCTTAAAAGACAATCAGGTTGGTCAATTGTGGTTTGTCTTGGAAAATCCATTCTGATTGTTCCCAGTCACCTACTTCATGTGCCTAAAAATGTGCTCCATGAGTACTTGCCTTGTGATTTTTCCTGTATACCAAAGTGAGGCTGACTGATCTGTAGTTACACAGATTGACCGCCTTTTCTAGTCATGGGGAATCTCTCCTGATCTCTGACTTGTCAGTGATGATTGAGAATGACTGTTCAAGGGTATCAGCCAGTTCTGTCATCAATCTTGGATTCAACTTGTTGGGTCCTATGATATTGCATGGTTTAAGTTCCATTATGACATTATCCTTGTTCATTTCCAGTAGTTTGAACACCTTTGTGAAGCATTAAAGTCTGAGAATCCAGCACTAATAATTCATTGAATAGCTCAACTTTAACTGTGTTTGCAGTCACTATAACATGTATCCCATTCAGCAACAGCCCTACATTTCTTGTGTTCGGTCTTTTACTGCTAATAGAGCGGTACAAGCTTGTATTGCCCGTGACATGCTTTACAAGTTTTGATTTTCTATGGGTTTTTAATTCCCAGACACCATCTCTGCTGCCTTTGGCAGTGTTTCTAATCCACAAACCAGTTTCCTGAATATACTGAAACCTGCCTAAGCCCAGAATCTGTATGCTTCTGTTCTTTCTTCACTATCTTCAGGTTATTGAACTCCACTACTACATGGCCAATAACTGTGATTACCATATCCCCATCCATAGCCTCTCCTTTGATCCTGACCCACAAGCTCTCAGCCAGTCGCAAAGCAGTTCTCCATACACATGAGCTGCCTTTTCATATAAAAGACAATGCCCCCCACCTTCCAGTCCCATCTTTCTTCCCTGTCTTTTCTGAAGAACTTGCACAGTATTCCAGTTGTGCGAGTAGTCTCACCACATCTCAGTTGTTCTAATGTCAAAGTTTGCTGGCTGCACACAGAACTTTAATTGCTCTTGCTTGTTTTCTGAAGGGTGTGAATTTCTCGTTTACTTCTTTATGTCCCATTCAAACAACAGGAATGTTGTTTGAATACATACAGTTTGTGAGCCACAGTGCAGAAGATTGACTCTTGTTTCCCTGCACGTTCTTTCTTTGATGACTGACGAGGGGATTAAGACACACACTTCAACCTGATGGATCGAAGACCCTTTACTGAGCCAGCTTGTTTCTTTATATACCCTTTTGGGTTACACAACAGGCTGTCCACGAGGCTATCTACANCCTCGCCCGCCGCGCGCGGCCCCGCGACGCCCCCTGCCGGCCGCGCGCGCGCACGCACCGGGCTGAGCTGGGCTGGGCTGAGCTGGGCTGGGCTGGGCTCGGCTCGGGACGGCTCAGGACGGCTCAGTTTGGCTCATCCCAGCTCAGCTTGGCTCACTTCAGCTACAATTCAGCACAGCACGGCCTGACTCTGCATGACTCAGCTCAACTCGGCACGGCTCTGCTTGGCACGGCTCAGTGCTCTGCTTGACACAGCTTGGCACGGCTTGGATTGGCACAGCATGGCTCAGCACCCACGCGTGTCTGATGCTTTAACCTCCCCTCAGCTGCCAGGCTGCCTTAGACACAGAAAATGCAGGAGACAGCACACAGAAAGCCTGAGAACAAGTGCAATGCATGAGGGCTGGAAAGGGCCAAAAGGGAATCACCTTCCAAACATGGTCGAGGACTGAAGTTCCTGCCCACAAAGGCACCCAGACACCAGAGGGGCACAGCCGCGCCCTTGGTGCCAGCTTCGGCCCAAGCCAGCGTGAGTGGTTCACACAGAAAAATCATTCCTGGGGTGGAGACTGAAGAGCTTAAAACTCAGGTAAAAATAAACATTTGGTTTTAATCTGTGGTATTCTGTGATTTTACCTCACACCTGGAAAAGTAAATTCTGAATTTCCCCATAGCACCCACTTTATAGGACAGACAGAAGCGTGGAAAGGACAAGACAGCATCAGGCAGAGTCCACTCCCGTGGACACAGAGAACCACTTGCTGCGAAGGCCACACAATGCCCAGCTCTCCCGAGTCAACTCCTGTTTCCGACTGCACGCAGAACCACAGAGTGGTTGGGGCTGGAAGGGACCTCTAGGTATCATCCAGTCCAGATTCCTTGCTAAAGCAGGGTCACCTACAAGAGGTTGCACTGGAACACATTTCTGGATATCTCCAGAGGAGACTCCATGGCCTCTCTGGAGAGCCTGTTCCAATGTTCCATCACTTATAGTTATATCAAACATGGGTACATTTTTTCTCTTGCAATGTTACGCATGTGACAATCAAATGAGACAAGTCGGATATAAATACAGCTGTTTAATTTAGCTACATCCACCACACACTGCGATGCAGCCTTTCACATTAGATCTGGGAGTGCCAGTCGACAGCCTGCTGAATATAAGCCAGAAGCTTGCCCAGGTGGCCAACAGCCTTCAGGCTTCTATCAGAGACGGCGTGGCCAGAAGGACCAGGGAAGTGACCATGCCCCCTGTACTTAGTGCTGGTCAGGCTACACCTTCAAGACTGTGTTCAGTTTTGGGCCCCTCACTACAAGAAAGACATTGAGGAGCCGAGTGTGTCCAGAGGAGGGAAATGAAGCTGGTAGAGGAGCTGGAGCACAGGCAAGAAGTAGTACACTCAATGCCTTCATCCAGGTCATTGATAAAGACATAGTGTTTAGTGTTTGATAGGAATGGTTGGACTCGATGATCCGATGGGTCTCTTCCAACCTGGTGATTCTATGATTCTATGACATTGAACAGGGATGGACCCAGCACTGAGCCCTGCAGAACCCCACTTGTAACTGGCCTCCAGCTGGATTTAACACCATTTACCACCACTCTCTGGGCCCGGCCAGCCAACCAGTTTTCTACCCAGGAGAGTGTGTGCCTGTCCAGACCAGAGGCTGACAGTTTCCATAGCAGAATGCTGTGAGAAACTGTGTCAAAGGCTTTATTGAAGTCCAAGAAGACCACATCCACA